>DWPT01005193.1:0-12449 GCA_018251895.1 Agathymus mariae mariae
TCAGCAAGACCAAAGGTATCACTGATGCGTTGTCGGCCAGGAAATGAGAAGAAGGTAAAAAGAAGGTACTGGCTCTCTTAATAGTTTAGATATTAGTTTTGAGTTAATTACACGGAAAATATATTATTAGAAAGCATTTTACGTTAGGTTACAGTTTTCCGCGAACTATCTGTGCCGTGACACGGCCGGGGGCATAGGTCTCGATATATGGAGTTATGAACATAACAAATCCCTCACTGTCACGACACGATAAGGAAGCTGTCACAACTTTTATAATTATTGCCGCGTAGATAAGGAACAATAAGGGCATTTAAAGTAAACCAAGGGTATTTGTACTGTGTATTCCTACCGGCTTATTGCCCGAGTCCTCGTCCCCATCAATTGCATTCGAGAAGATCCCTAACGCCCCCTCTTACTTATACATGCAAACTGGGGCTTTCCTCTGAAGTATTCCCGGAAAGCTTAAAGATTACGAATGGCGTAAAATATATCGTTTACAAAGATAATAATTAGTTAATAAGGAATACAGCGGCTCACGTTGAGGTGTCTTTTATATTGTTGCTTTTTCTGGTTTTTCTTGTCCTAATTAAAACTTATCTACGTAATTATCAAATAGTAATAGGCATTTTATTTACCTACGTACAACAACACGTACGTACGCATTTATCGCAAACCAACGACCTTATCTTGTTAGAATGGTGCAGGTTGATACTGATTTTGAAGGTGATTGATGGTTGGTTGACGATATGGGACTGGTCGATTGCGTAAGTTTGTGGGAAGGTACGACTTTGCAAGGTAAGTAATTTGTATAGTGATTGTATGGTGAGATATAGTCCTCCCAGGACGAGTTTATGAGCCTTGGAAGCAGTAGTTTACTGGAGAGTCCGGAGCACCTGTGCCCGCTTCATATATGTAGAAGCATTGTATGACTTTTTGATATTTAATTATGAGAAAAAGTCTTAGAGCATTTTTTACATGGCATGTTACAAAGGGGGAACTGTAATTTTTTTACGACTTAATACATATATTTTTTGTTGACTATACAGAATACTAATCAGTAATTAATTGTCATATAGGAACTATAGTATAAATAGAGTTTATGTACCGTATAGCATTTAATAAATGACCAGAAATTATGTATGTATAGCGTTAAAGAAAAGCCCTAGTTGAACGGCGATAAAGCAATTATGGTCGCAACTGTAACAATTTCATGAGGAAATGGTCTTACTGTAGGTTGAAATGACTCCAGTTTAGGATATTGTAATCATTCGCTATTAATTAAGTATAACCTCTACTTTATTTAAACCAATAAGTACAGAAAGAAGTTTGTATTCAAAAATATTAGTTTACATTAAAAGCATAGAATACATGAGAAAACAATACTAAAACTATAGATATATAGTAGATTTTTTTTTAGTATTATTATTTCTAACTATTTTAGTATTTTCCCTGTATATAATATACACATATTATAATTAAGTATACAAGAACTTACCTTTGTAAAACATCTATATATAATTGTAAATTGGTAGTGTCATGTTATAATTTATGTAAAAATAAACGGAACTTATTAAATTCAAGATCGTGAGTTGTATAATAAATGCGTAGTTACCGCTAAAATACTGCAGGTATCAGACCTGTTGGAAATGAAAAAAAGATCAAAAACATTAACCGGATACAAACAATTGAATACCTGCTTACATTGATGTTAAACTTACAGTCAAAATAATAATTTTTAATGCAAATAAAAAATACAAAAACTCTTTATTGAGCATCAAATAATCAGTTAATTACAATAAATAGTTATACAGAAAGAAAGTCGTTATACAGGTGGTCTTATTAAGAATAAAATGAAAGTGAATAACCCTAAGGTGGAAGACAAGGATAGAAATAGTAAGAAAATGGCTAGGTGTACAAAAATGTTAAAACAATGCCGTTTTTGATACAAAGCTGATTAGTTTCAAAAATGTTTTGTCGTGTATACTTACGACAGGCTATGTAAATGCAAAATTTTAAATATGTATACAGAAGGTATGCCCTGACAGTTTTATTGTTAGTATAAGTAATTACTTACCTATATAGTAGGTACAAATACGTTAAGATATATGATAAATAATCCGTTTATCAGCACCATAAGCTTCCTGGTGACGTGTGTCGATAAATAATCAATTTTAAACCATTTAAACGTATATTTCAAAACGTCTTAACTAACCAGAAATATACTTGGCCGGAAATAATAATTTTCTTATATATATATAGAGAGAGAGAGAGGAGAGAAAAAAATTGTGTTGCTGTTAATTGACAGGTATTTGTTTTATTTAAGTAATCGTTATTTTAACGAGCTGTCGCCCGACTGGTAATGACCGGGCCTGCCGATCCAGAGGTCCCGTGTTCGATTTCCGGCCAGCACAGACATGAGTCAGATATTTGTATACCGCTGTAACACACGGAATATGAATGCGAGTGTGTGTGTGTGTGAACTGTTGCTTATTTAATTTTACTCTAAACTTCTGATAAGTAATCATGTTGTTAGAGCTTGTTAAATGTCGCCATCGATGTTAGATACCACGTCACTGCTAAATGAGTATAGCCAGCAAACGAAGGATTGCGGGTTCAAAGCGTACTAATACAAATAATGTATTCATGGCCTTTCCGGGAATTTTCAGAATGTAAAGAATATTTACATAATTTACATCACTTCTAAACTTATGTTATAATACAAAAGAAACAAAAAAATTAATAAGGATTAAGAAATTTAGAGAGATTAATTTTAAAAACCTTTTCAGAAATATTTGTGAAGGTTGCATCGACCGGGTAGAAAGCGGATCACCATGCAGTGACGGACAACTTAAAGAGCTGAATAATGAAAGAGAAGAAAAAGTAAATAGTTTACAAAGAGACTGTGGTTATGATGGTGACAATATTAAGTGTATTATGTTTATAATAAATGTGTTATGCATACTTATGTTTCTTTTACCCTGAATCCCCAAATCGTAATATTTAATACTCAACATTTTAATGTCCTTGCATTTCCATATATCGCTGATAGTGCCAACCCTAGTGGCGTATCAGTGAATTAAAATTTTAGAATACCCACAGAGAAGTTTACAAAATAAAACACATAGTTAAATCAACGATATAAATCGTTTACGAACTATTCACAATTTACATAAGCCAATGACGTAAATCGCTTATATGCAAACTTGTCGACTACGGAATATTCAATATAAAACATTTAAATATTAAATGTCATTTAAGTTTGTGTATATTCAACGAATATATGGTTGGTAACTTCATAAAAATGTAATTTATGAACTATTTTCATACGTGGTAATACAGAATACCAGCTGTATGTATCTATACAATATTTTAATGTCAAACTAGCAAACCTAGTCATCTCTTGTCTGTTCATTTCCATCTTTTGATGATAGATGATAGTTTATATACGTGATCACAGTCTCAAGAGGACATTCCTAACACCAGGGCTGTCATATACTCACGTCACTACAATTCAAATTGACAAACCATATATAAAATTGGACAATTTACGATAATTTGATTGTTATTAACTTCTTATTACTATTGTATGCACTCAATTCTCTTCAACTTATTTTACTATTAGTCATGTAGATTAACTAACGATGTGAAACCTGTCTTTGGCTGTGGTCGCACCATTCACCAACGTCATTAAATTCACCTGATCATACTCGTATGTACGCCGGCCAGAAGAAAATTACAATTTATCAGTTTAGTTCAAAGTGAGTGCACTTTATGATTTTTTTATTAAGTTTTTTAGATGACTTCACGGTAACGGTACTGTCACTTTATGACCGATAGATCTGACTTCGTTCGTTAAATATACCTACAGTCGATAGATCTAACTACGATTCATAAATTATATTACATCCATCGATAGATTTGACTACGCTTGTAGGTCTGTTCTCATTAACTGTGACGATATGAAAAAAATCACTACTTTAGTTATATACATATTTGTTCTAAATCTGTCCATCAAGATTATTTTTCCAGTGACCTAACAGTATTCTGTAGATTAGATATTGATATATACTAAGTAAGTACAATACAATTCTGTTCTTGGTTAATACATTTCCTATTCTACCAACTTTAACATACTGTTAGAGCACGTATAATAAATACACCACTGACCAACACTACACTCTTATTGTATCTATAACAATTATTGGACAGCAAAGATGCGTGAAAGATGAAATGAATTTCAAGTAACGAAAGAATCAATGGATATAATTAGGGCGTAATTAAATATAATCCTCGTTACTCCCGATGCTATTAATTTTGCGATTTTTCGAGTGATTTTGTTCAAATTTTACCAAAGATAAATTGTCGTTGATCCTGAAGTATACATATTATAATATCTATTCTAAGACATGACACCTAATAAATAATAGTTTGACTTACTACCTTTTACTTCGCTGAGCAGAAATATTAAGTGTTTATAATATTCTTGTTACTCTATGATTTAGTGTATAAAAGTATTAATTTCAACATTGCACCACAAAGTAAATAATACTAAAGTCGATTCTAATTGTAATACCGATACTGGTTTCTCGGTTCGTTAAACGTTCGTCTTTGGTAAGCACATTCCTTAATGTAAACGGAGCCCATTCTTTATATGTGTGCTATCTCGGTGGCTTGGCCAGTGGCCTACGTGACTGAAGCTCTGGGTCGGATGTCAATGGTCTATAATTTGTTAGCTTTGGTTGTGTCAGCCTAGTTACCATTACACAGTATAGCTTTTAATATATAGTCAACGTAATACATCGATGTTATTTAAAATAAGATGTTTGTTACTATTTTTATACTAGTAAGCAGCCAGAACTACCTACAAAACGAGCCCTACGCCCTACGAAGCTACTGAAAAATTTTAATTGCGAAACATGTACGAATCTTAACATTAACAAAAGTAACCGTAACATTACACAATTTCTATTAAAAAGACGTTTCCATACAGCGTTGGGCGCCATATTTTATTTTAAATATTAAGTAACCTATAAACATAAATATTAGGTATCAAGATGTATTGATATCATTATTGTACATTTTGGTGTGCGTATATGACGTATATATCAATAAATCAAAGACATTACACATGATATCAAATAGTTAAAGATTGAGAAAAAATAAGATATTTGGGTTTGCAGATTGCTTACATGGGCAAATAAGATATCGTGTGTGAATAAGTGTACTTTGGAATTAAAAAATAATATGTTCATTAAAGAAGTTATTAATGGAAGAATAAAGTCACTGCAATATGACACAAGCTGTGTATTTCACATTTTTTTTTCTGGATATTGTATTGTAGGTTACAATACATTTCTGGTGTATTTTTTGGTAAGAAATTATAATTGGACTTAGTATCAGTTGGATTTAGTATCAGTGGTATGTTAACACGCTTTCAATAAAAAAAAAAAGTCTTATTATTTGAGTAATTGTTCGTCTGCGTTGACAATATCATGTTATAAGCAAAGCAAGTCCATTAAACGTTCGTGTCCTGCGAAACAACCAGTATACCTCTTGTTACGCGCAAGGATCCATACAAGTCTTTTATTTAGGTTGAAAGGCTGGTAAAAATCGCTTTTTAGTCATTGTGATAGCTATTTTTTTGTTAAGTATCATAAATTAACATTTAGTTTTTGTTTTACAATAGCCGAATAAAGAGTAGATCTTGAGATTTTTTGACAATGACACGTAGAATGAGTGGTCGCGCGGATATTACGAAAAATCGCGTTTGCTTCCGATAGGTAATTTAAATCGACAAGTATTAAGTACTGCCTAGAAATGTACAAGTATTAATGCGACGCTTACGAGTTTTGTTCAGCAGCGGGTTTATAACGCAAAATCATTTTTTTTTAAATCTATGTATCTGATCGGCAGTCGAGTGGAGATAAGTATTTCTTTGCAAACTTTTAGAGATTATTACGAACTATTTAGAACGTATGTCATTAAAATCTTCGAGGGATTTTTTCAGAACGCAAGTAGCTCCAAGCAACACTCCTTGATAGCATCTGCTAACCGTATTCCTAATAATTTTCTATTAATTCTTAAACACACAATCACTTAACGTCAAGTGAGACTGTAACCAAGCACAAACTTAGAAGTAAAAAAAAACTGTGTCCAACCAAAAAGACATTTGACCGTGCCCCAGATTCCTAGTTTGCCCTATAAAATATAAATTAGATTTCAATACGTTTCAAAGGTTACACGTTAAGCAATTAAGTAATCCGATTCATGTTCACAGTTTAAACACTTGGACAATTCACGATTGTTACAGAGTAAATATGTTTTACAATTTATATGCCATTAGGAAATGCGCTAACGATTTTAATTTATGTTTAGAACTGGAACGAAGAGTGCATTGAACCTAAATAGTTTACATAAAGTTTCCAAGAGGGGACTAGTATAGGTACAATTGTTACACTAAAAATAACATTAAGCACAATAATAATGAGTAGGTATTTTTTTTATCACGGCTACTAATGATCATCATCTCAACATGATGATGGGTATTAAAAAATCAGCAATCGGGCTGCGCTTTGGTAAATATCCACGAACATGCGTTGTTAGTCAAAAGCAGAATCCACGCATTGTCGGCCATAGAAGAAGCGGGGAAGTTTTTTAACTGGGTCTCCGACAGTGCAAGCGACTCACGTTAGAGCATTCTACGGTTGTTTCTAAGAGATTGGTTGCTAGACAGTTACTAATAAACCTTAGGTAATAAAGAATTAAAATTGCCGGGTACAAAGGATACCTAATAGGAGCGATGCCAGCCCCATCCCCTGTTTAACAGCGTACACGACGAGATGTCGGCTTGGACTCGTGAGTGAAGCTTTACGCGTCAAATTTAAAGCTAAATTAATTTCAAATATTAATCATCTCTCATTTAGTACGACTCGATACAAAGCACACTATTTGAGGTATTTAATCAAAAATCTATTTCTTAAACCTAACAACCTGGGGTCAATTTAATAAATGTTACAAATTTATATCATCATTTAATTGTAAAATATAATAATGTTTACAGTTGTGGGAAGATTTTTTGCTAAATTATATTGAAAAATTGTGTTGTTTAATATATTCATCCATATATCTAATTGTATTGCATAATTTTGTCATAATAATGCTGTACAATTTGATTTTATATTGACATCAACACTGTCAATATTATGTAAATTTTTATTCTAAAAAATTTCTAATTGCATAACGGTATTTGATCGTTATTTTATTGTAACTGTTTGTTACTTGTTGCAACTTCTATTAAACTTTAGGAGAACGTCGCGCAATCCAACAGCTATGTTAAGTTTTACCTAATAATAATAATTTTGTCAATTATAGTGTTGTGAGAAGCCATACATTTATATGGTACAACATTATGTTTGCTCTTAAAGCAATTACATATAGAAATTTAAATGGGAGGGGGCAATTTTGTATTTAATATTTACAAACGCATATGCGAAAAATGATGTGAAGACCGTATCCTATGTGAATAATATGACACTGTAAAATTAACATTTTAAAATCACAGTAATATTTGTTACATGTGTTATTAATATTACTAATCACGGCTTCTCGAAATGTTTTGGCTAACAGCTAAGATTATTATTTTTCTTCCGTGTTAAGTGAAGGGTAGTCGAGTTAAGGCGGTAGATAAGAACCAGGATACAAGACAATAGTGTATTCAGATATTACATTCTTTTAATTTTTTAGAATCATACGATTTAATTTTTCACATAATAAATTCCGCAAGGCAAATACCTATACGAATATTTTTACCTTACACCGAAGATTGATTAGGCAAGACTTGCATTTATATAAATGTGCAAAAAAAATTGTGTATCGATATTTTCTAATTTTCTATCCACTGAGGTCAGTGACAGTCCGCTACTATTACAAAATGTATTAACAATAAAGTGTGCATATTATGAAAACAGATTTATCTACTAGTAAATAGGTACCTATCTAGCTAAATCTAATTTGCCTCGAATTTGAAGATTGTCTTGGTATAATAAGTAGGTGCATTGGAAATAATTAAAAAAATAATAATATATATATATAGGTACTTATTTAGTTATTTTATTGGGAATCTTAACCACAATAACTTATTACGCAAATGCAATGTAAAATAAAAACTTAATTTTTCATTCATAAACACTTGTAAATTACCCTAATCAATACAGTGACCTTATCACAGTGACTTCCAATTAGTAGGTACGCCACCGTTTTACTTACGTAACAATATATAAATACTGAAGATAAAAAGGGAAAAGTAATACGTATATATCGGTTAAATAAAGGTTACAAATTTCCTTACAAAATATCTCTACAATTTGAGAATTACCGGACTTTGCCGACTATATGCGGAAACTTAAATAGGTACCGCAAAAGCGTTTTCCACATTTCAGGAGGTAATACAATACATAAAGGTAGGTTATAATCCTTCAGCACATGCATTAAGACTGCTAGCCACCTTAAATTGTTCGGTTTATACAAACCGCTCGAAGTGGCCTACGTGACTCTCGGCCCTCTAGCAATGGTGTCGTGGCGCCAAACGAATGCCCGCCTTATTGACATTTTGCACTTTACCTAATTCAAGAATGAAACTGTGTGAAATCATTCGCGTGTGCATGTATTATCAATAAAGTATATTTTATAACCTAGAATAGGTTGCGTAACTATTAGAAAAAAAACGCACGTGTTCAAAAAGTCACGCATCAGCTGATTTTTGCGATACTTACCCCACGAGCTCACAAGATTAATCGACAGTGCCGCGAAAATCAGTAAACATTGTGTTTTACACATTTTGTTTCATAAATTTAGTATAAACTGGCTTAAATGCACATTAGATCGAATATTATGTAGCGAGTTTCAGTCCAATGTCAAATAAAGGGCGCACGAATCGCTTACGACCACACCGGGCGCGGGTTAGACCGAAACTAAAGTAAAAACGGTCGTCTGTTTTGCCGCGAAGTTATACTCAAAATAGGTTCATTGAATGAAGGCGATTCGTGAATTCGCGTTTGCCGTAGTAGACTTGAGCCTAGCTGATATGTACTTCATATCGCTAACGTTATCAATTAGCTAGATCGGTTAAATTTTGGAGCAACAAAAATAACTAAGTAACACATTTGTGTTTATCTTGGAGAATAATTATCATGTGATTAAACATGATTATAATTATGTAACTGCTTATAGTTATGCACCTACGAGGTTTGGTTTCAAGTAGGTAATTAAGTATTGAAGGACTCGTTATCTGTAAAATACAAATATAGAAGTACATTATAGATAAAATTTTATTAAATTTTTGTATCACCGTTTTTTTATCAATTATTATTATTGAGCAAGCTCACCTGTTGCGTGCTCAAAAATATGTCGACGGTCCGTATTGCTTTCATGGGGTATATATGTAGGTCAAAGAAAACTAGATTTATATAGAAACGCTTACAATTTCGGCTTTCCATCTATCTTAACCCAGCTATAACACAGTATGGGGTAATAACACATGTATTAATGATCTCAAATACGGCTGAAGTTGTGTTTGGAGTTGGATACTAATTATGTCAGGATTTTGAAGTAGTCATACCATGTTTGCTTATTACATGTATATTAATGAATAGGAGGATAGAAAGCTACAATTTTATGTGGAAATTTAAAACGTCACCCACACACACATATTCGTTGAAGAGTAAATTGAGAAAAGTAATTTTTAAATAAAAATAATTTAATGCCCTAAGTCCATGATTTACAAATTTACACATTACCTAAGTAAAATAACCTCCCATTGAAGCAGATTCACCGAAGGTGCTAAAACATCAGTTACACGACATTCATGTAAAAAATGTTGTAGTGGACAGAAGGGTTGTGGTTGTTGACTTGGGAAAAGCATTTGACTGAGGCCAATTAGAACTTATGTATAAGAAACTAGAAATTTAAGGGTAAAAGCTAGTTCAAAAGTAGCATTTCGCACTTCTTAGATATTTTTACCGTAATGTAACAACTAATGTGGTTATCACAATAAAAGTAAGTAAAAAAACACAATGTATTATTGGTGATAACCAGTTACGTAGTAAAAAAATTTTGACGACTGAAATATTACTCCACATACATTTGTCGATACCACATATGTAAAAAATAATTTAAAAGGTAAAAATGTGCACTTTGTCAAGGGTTTACCCAGATCTCTATCCTGTACAATTGGTTGCTCTGGTAATTTTTAAACGTGTGTCACTTCATTAGCATAATTACATATAACTTAACTGTAACAGGCAGTTACAAATATATCACATATAAAAATACTGTCGATGTCACAATCCGGATATCTGGTCTCGAACGTCGTGAGACCAGTGTAGGAAGTATTGTAACTTGTTCCATAATCAATTCTATCGTAATATCTACTTCCACGTGTAAACCCTTGACAGCTATAAGGAAAGAGGTAGGAAGTGACAAATGAAATTTCGGATTTAATAAAATATTGAAAAATCAGTTTACCACATGTGACTTATATACTTTATTTATAAGTGCGTGTACATAAATTAAGGCCACAATCGCTTTGACTAAGTAATCGTTCACATTTCTAAGCGGAGGACAGGGCTGGTTGTAAGTAAACAGCTTATTCGAAGTAGATGGTTACACAGTCAAATAAATTTTAATGTCACTAGTAGAAGTTTTATTAACACAATTATTATGTCCTTAAAATATGTTCACTTAGGTTTAAAGAGATCTCTAAAATCTCTTTTTGGAGATACCCTCTATCACAAGAAGTCTAGCTGATAGATTACTTTACTTTAGATGGATTTTTTTCATTCAGCAGAAAAACAAATAAGTTTAGTAGAGAATATGGAACTAGAAGCTTTACTTACTTATAAATCAGTAAATATCTGTAGTATGTATGAGTATCTGTATGAGTAGGTATAACCGCCATATGGTCTGGCAACGTAGAAAATATGCAATAAACCTATCATTGAAGCATTTTCGATTGACTAAGAAATTCAGTAAGAAAGTTCAAGGTTCTTTGGGCAGAAGAATTATCTCAAATAATTCGGTGTCAACTTTTTGTTCGTCTCACAATTCTAATTCTATTACTTTGACAGCGAGATGTCCTTGGAACTCTCTTCTTTTTCAAATAGGTAGAGCCAAAACGTTTGAATAATTGCTAAAGAAGCATTTTCTTAGTCTGTAACATTTTTTTTATATTTTTTTCTCCTTTATCTATCTGTATCTATACACCCCACTATTTTCCTTCCTCTTATTGGGTCGTTTGGAAGAAATAGCTTGTAAGCAATAAGCCCTCTCATTGTATTGCGCTTAGCAACAAAAGTGTGGCATATTTATGTTTTGCTTATTCTGTTATGGTGTGAAATCAATAGAGTTTAAATAAGTAGGGATAAAACAAATATTACGAACTTCCTGTGCTCATAGCCCTCTTGGGCCCGGGGCCCCTGTCGGTGGCGTGCCCATGGCATTTTGCCCGTTTTGCCACCCTATTGACGCGCCACTGCTCGTTCCGTCCAATTACAATTTTTGTGTATAGTACAAAATTTAATGTACTCACATAAATATAGAATAGTCGAAACTGAATAACAATAAATATTTATGATATCTCCAGACACAATAAAATAACCACACTAGAATCAAATAAAGCTGTATCCTATTGTCATTAACATGTTACTTATACAGGTGTGATAATTAAGTTCAAGTTCTGTGTTAAAAAAATAATACAAAAAGTATATCTAACAACTGTACAAAAAAGAAAAGCTAGTAAATATTTTGAAATACCTGCCTTTTTAGCTTCATTAGATGCATCAACAAGTGTATGTCGCGAATATTCTGTCCCAATTTGGTCCTCGCCATTTTGTATTAATCATATATTTATTTGAATAATAACGTATAATACTGATAATTGTGTGCTTTGAATATTAGTCACCCACAATGTAGGACATAGTCCATGTCCTGTTTGAACCATTAATTTTTCAAATTGTAATTCTATCAATTATTGTTTTGAAGAACAAAAACTAAAGATTTTTATCTCGTTCTCATGTGTCTGTAAATCTGTAAAGCTGTAATGTGCACTTGGCTGGCATGGTGAATATGGGGACACCCGAGCATTGAAACAATTGTAGGTTGCAGTGACTGTGAATCCATTATGAATATTATATCAAACATTGTTTACAGTTAAATCTAAGTATCTATACGGTCCAAATTCGATATTCCACAGGGTACTAAATAATAAAATTTTGTATCTTACTGGCAACGAAAGTATTATAATAATACACCGTTCTCTTCGTCTAAACCAGAGTTCCCCAAACTTTTTTGTGTCGTAGACCCCTTGCCATGTTTTTACGTGTTGGGTAGACCCCCTACTTACCTGATATTGATTTCCTGTAAATTTCTAACTGTAGTGAAGTTTAGTGTTAAAC
>DWPT01005194.1:0-12447 GCA_018251895.1 Agathymus mariae mariae
AGACTTAATGGGTTAATAATAGCTCATGTCAAGCACACCCAACATGATTAGGATTAAAGGATAATCTCCACCTTTGTATTCCATATCCTGTCGTAGTAAACATTCGACTATCTTTGTTTATAACAATAATAAGTCTGTGCTTAAACTTGATACGTGAGCGACCGCTAGTAAGCGCTGACACGGTACGCAGTCCGAGCGCACGGCGGTTGGTATTCGATTATGCCATTTCGTAAGCCTTCGGGCGGTGCAAACCGTAGCAGCATCGTGGATCGCTTCCGTGCTGTATAGCCTGACTGCAAATAGTTAAAGCCACCTTTATTCTTAATTGTTCATAAGTAGTACCAATAATTAATAGTACAAATAATTCAACAATATGACTATTTCTTTATGGGAGTATTTATGTAAGTAGTTTTATCAATTGAAAATTGTCGACAAAGCGGTCAGTAAATTGATTGAAATCATAAACCTCCGCACTAGGAATCTCTATGGGTGTCATGATACACAGATAAGAACATCTAAAACGCCCATTACCCGCGAACAAACATAAATGTCTGGCACGACGGGAAGCGAACTTGGGGCAGCCTGCGCTCAGCGTGCTGCATGACCGTGCGGGCTACGGGGTCATCTATATAGTGTCCTTATGTGAAAATACCACATAAATAAGGTTTATCATAAGGTACATAATTTTGGTTTTATCATTTCATGCATCCGCTGTTATTTACTCGTTATTAATGCGTATAATCAATTTGTTGCGTGCACGCATTGTGCACTTTTGCACGCGGTAACGTATGAGACATTTCGCTACAGTCTACGGCGCCGTCGTGGCGCCTCGCGCCTCATGCCTCATGACGGCTATTGTGTGCCTTGTTTCGATAGTACAGGTAAGGTTCACTTCGTTGTTATCGCAAGTGTAGGAGTAAGCCATACCGTACAATACGACGTATGGAAGCGATGCCACGGCACAAGGAGATCGATTAACAAAACTAATATATGGACTGTCGAACTTTGAACGATATTAGATGGTCAGGTGCTGCCGAAAAAGGATCGTTGTACGAGTTTTAAAGAATATTTTCAAAAGGTCGAATTTCATAATTAAAAGTTTTATAGAGCATAAAGTTTTGTAATGTCCGAAAATGCCTATAAATCTTGGGCGTTCCACCGTTTTTGACTCAATTCGAATCGTAATCGTAAATCGAAATGTACATGCTTTTAACGTAAACAAAGTACTTACATTTTTTGCTCCCGAACAGCTAGTTTGGTTGTTCCTGGGTGCACAGTGGGCCGCAACCTTTGAACCGTCCAGTGATCAGAACGGTTTGTCTCGTTCTACGTTGCGCGTCACATACGCCAGCAAGTCCGGAAGTTCGTGCCCGAGTTGTGTGCGTGGGGGTCGGCGGGGTTGGACTGTGTTGAAGGAGCAACGGCCCGGCTTGTGAGTGTGAAAGTTGCTCTAAAGAAATTCTCTTTGTCTGTGTTACATATAGATACCTACTGCAAAAACCGAAGCCTTTATACACACTGGTTCGTATAATGCAAGTTGCTGTAAAATATCTACTACAATATAACGAAGGGTTATACGATCAAATGACAAGCACCTAAACGTGTCGTTCGAGTGGAAATATTACCAAGGTTGATTACTAATTGTTTTGTTACAATGTTATTTAATAAAATAGTTAATAATTGTGCGTTTAATAATCGTTTTATGACAATCGATACAAAAATAATGATATAATGTGGGTAACCACTGATACATTCGAGGTCCAGCCGTTGCCGGAGCCAGTTCAGTAAGTGAGATTATTAAATGCATAGTTTTCAGCTTCCAATAATTGTTGTGGGCCAGTTATTGATGCTACGGAAGGACGGTTTGTGAACTGTAATCAAAATCATATATCAGATTAACCAATATCAGAAACAGATAAGTTTCGCGAGGCTTGCGGTATATCTTTTGTGACAAGTTTTATTAATAAAAAACCTATATGTCAAATCATTCTTTCCAGGATGAAACAATATATGAGAGTGTACAAGTAAGTACGGACAACTAGATAGTATTTGTAATAATTGCGACGGCTACATGACCTTGCCCTATACAGCTGTAGTAGTTAATAGTGTGACCGGCTGGCTGCGAGCGAAACGTGACGTGACGCTGTAGTGTTGAACAAACTTCGTCACATACCTGTCGAATGACAGCTTTTGCTTTATATTATTTTCACATGCGCGTGGACGCAGTGCCGCAGCCGGGCCTCATGTTGGTCGACGCGCGCAGACTAGGAAAGTCTGTTTTTCTTGGTGTTGAGGAGGATGCCCGAGCTTTCGTCACCTCACACCTCTACGAGTGAACTGCACGTAGTTAGATGGCGCCGCTGCATCAAGCTCGGCGACCTAATTACGTAGAAGGTGGTCCAAATTTTTTTGTACCGAATATTTAAAATAAAATTATACTAGAAATTCTTGGAGATTATGAGTTAGGTGGTGGAAATGCCCGTGGAGCTGTGTCGCTCGTGCTGTGCGCGTTCCATTGCACCGGCACCGTTGACATAATTCTGTGTTCAATTACAGCAATCTGCATCGAAATGGGAGAAGGAAGAGGGATGTTTAAGATAGTTTAAAATACTCGTCGTTATGTAGTTATTTCTTTGTAGGGAAGCGAGATGTACTTTTTATTTACAATAAAGACGATATCGACAGAAGTGTTTGATTTCGGCCACCTATCTTGCAGGCGGGTTCCTTCTGCACTTCGACGTTTGCTATTAATCATTAATTTTGTAGTTATAATTACTACGCATATTATAAAAAACGCTTCATTATGTGATTAATATGCCCATTTATGTTAGGTAAAATAAATTCCGATATTTCACTTTAGGTACTTTTGACAGTTTTTCCAGTCAATTGATTGGACTGTCTGACACAAAACAAAAATGCTTGAAACTCATATTGACTTGGCACTTGAATTAATTAAATAAAAGGGGCGGCATCATGTAAAAACTATTCAAAATGTATAATGGACATCGTATCAGGAGAAGCTAAATCTTTGATCATTAAACGAGTGGTTGTTTATAACTAGGATGGCGCAGTGACCCAAAATTCGTCTACGCTACATGAACCTTAACTTCGGTCGATCTTGTTACCACTTGGAGTACAGTCCTCCACTTGGAGTACAGTCCTCCACTTGGAGTAGGAGCTGGAAGTTGGAAGTTGAGATACATCTCAACTTTATCCTTCCAGCGGTATTTGGACAGCCGACTGGTCGTCGGCCACTCTACTATTTAATACGCTCTTTTCACGGTACAATCTATAGCCATTCTTTCGAAGAGGCCGAACCAGCCAAGTCTGGCTTTTTCTCGCCGATGGTATTAGGTTCGACCACCATTTCTTCTAATTCCCAATTTTTCCTCCTCTTTTATATTTATTCCTCAGTCAGTACGGGCTCCAAGATTTTTCTTAGAATGTTTATTTCAGCAATTAAAAGTCCGATCAATGTAGGTTAAAAATCTGACGTAATAGTCAGATTACCCTTTTACTTTGAATTCTTCGGTAAGTTGAGCTGTGACTCGCCCTACGGCAGTTCTTTTCATTGTGGCTACTTCTATTATCCTCGCAAGCTAAGTAGGGATTGCAAAGTTTGTTAATATGATTATCGTAGTATAGCGATTTATACGCTGCTGCTTAGGTATATGCTGTTTTAAATGTAACTTAAAAATTAGCAATCTTTTAAGTTATGTCATTCAATTTAAGATACTCGGAAATTACATCATCAATGCAGAACCACCTTTAATGGATCACACTGACGATCACTGATAAGTTGACAATTTGATGATGTCAAGACCCTAGAGTGAATAAACATCAATCCCAGCATGCAATCGAATCTGGAACCGTCTGTATGTTATATGTGTTTACGCACACATATGAATGCGAAATTTAATTTAATTTTGTTTTGCTGTGATAATACTCCCCACATAATCCTAAAACAGTGTTGACCGTTTCAGCAAATTATGGATAGGTCTTAGACAAGTGTAATAAGGAGCGGGGGTTGTAAACAGGTTTACTTCATTAAATCTTTATTTATCTTTCACAAAACATCTTGTATTAGGTAGATACTTTATCTACTGGTAATGTTACATTGGTAATATTTTTGTTGGCAGTCGGCAACCCTCGCGTCGCGCCGTTCTACTGCGTGTGAACGATATCGTATTATATCTATCTAATATACATACACACAGGCGTAGAAGTCGATTAAAAAAGTAAAATATTTTTTACCGTAGCTACTACGTTTATGACATAGATCTTTGATGCGCTTTCTTAATAACCTTCCTTCCCAGCACATACTACGTAGCGTGTCCAATAGATCGATAGCGAAACATCGCAACGAAATTGATTTTCAACAGGTGTGTTCAGTACCTACCGGTGTGTGTATGTGTAACAGTGGACGGTAAAACAGTAGGTCGCGGCTAGAACGCAAAATGCACACTTTCATACTGACTCTCCTACTTGTCACGGTAATATTATTAGTTAATAACATTATGTATATGATTACATCGAAAAATATGTCAATGAAATATAAGGAACGAGAAAGGTTTATTATACCTTAAATGAAATATTAAATGTTAATATTATTAAAATACTAATATTAAAAATTCATAATTTTTCATATCTTATGAAACGTAATATTTAGAGTTTTACCTAAACATATTTTTTTATGTTAATGGCCAACAAATGAGCAGACGAGACACCTCATGTTAAGTGATCACCGTCGCCCATGAACATCAACATGACCAAAGGTATTACTGATGCGTTGTCGGCCAGGAAATGAGAAGAAGATATGAAAGAAAGTACTGGCTCTCAAGCCTTCAGCCAGAATACGACGAATAGCTTGGCGGCTGACTCAAGCAGGAGGGTGGTAGCTAGCCAGGCACGCTTCATGAAAAGATAATAATACCACTTAAAATGTTAACTTAATAAAAATACTGATAATATAATCCTTACGTGAATTCCTATCACCAAGCAGGCTGACTTCTGTCGCCTCTTATCGTAGGTACGACATTCCGGAGCTAAACTCGTGTGGTGTATGCTGGTATATACTTTTATTTATCATAAATGCATGTTTTCCTTTGTGAGAGGAAGGGAGGTTCTATGCATGTATAGTAGTTTATACCATCATACATTGTGCTTGTGGATTGTTGCAAAATAAATTAATACTAATTTAATTTCTTTAATTATATTATAATATCTAGGAGTAAGTGCTTAATGACATTTTATGGGTCAGTGGTCAGCGGTCGCGGTTGAAGGCAGAGCGATCTCCTGGGGGGGACAGCGCTCAAAGCCGAAACCGGAGCCTTTTACCACGACTCATGCAACAGACTTCGATTGGGTCGTAATCCCCGGCGGCTTCAATCAATCCCTGTGAGTTCGCTACACCCTGTTCACTTCACTTAACTTAACATTTTGTCAGTTAACATTCGAAGAAGTGGTCATGTAATAATTTTGTCCAATTCTAGGTACGTCAACACACATGAGTAAGTAACGAATAAAATAATTTGTCTCATCATATCGTGTTCAATAAAACCATATTTATTTATTTTAGGAAACCGTACGTAGTTTTTTGAGGACTCGAACATACCGGTACATAGCTACTTGTATGTATGTATTATGGGATCCCAGTGCCTACGTACCTACCAATGGAGCCTTGCGTAAATTATAAGTAAATATTTACATTAATTTTGTAAATATAAAAAATATACATAAATTGTTGTAAGTGTGTTTATTGGGAATGTAAATGATAATAAATAACTTTAATAAATACATATACAGACATTATTTATACCTATCGACGAAAAGCTTGTTTGCAAGCGATACAAGGATTTTTTTAAATCGTTATTGAATTATGGAGGGTTATATATGACGGTCCACACCATGCTACTAAATACTAAATATAATTATTTTTAATATCATTTAAAGTTAAATTAATTGTACACCACTAACCGGTCCAGACACGTGCACAGGGTTTGTTACATGAACGTATCATACGTATCTTAATGAAATGAAATGAAATGCATTCGAAGTTGGTTTTTACAAACATTTTTTCAAATTCCAACTACGCCACCGCTATCAACATCGCCCTACCGTGAGTGGTCCTGGAAGAAGACGCGTCAATAAAGCCCTCAGAAGATTTTTCCGTCTCACATTTACAGACATCACTAAGTACAAGTTATGCTTATATATATTATTAAACTCATGTTCAAGTAGTAGGTATTGTCTTTATTCATACAAATGCTTTGACTTTTTGTATTTTTGTCAATTCTAACAGACTATTATCAATTTTCACACATCCATTCATAATGAAGCAACCAACAACCAGCCATTAAGTTTGAAATTTACTACCTTTCGGTTAGTATTAATGTTGTGAAAATCACTCCTCTTAAGAAAACTATCAGAGTATTTTTAATGTGCATAATGTTATCTAAAATGTATTATGACACAACAGTCACTATTATTGATAAAGTTAATTTTAAAGAGTGAATGGTGCGTACTGCTCTATATTAGCAGCAATATCATATCAACAGACTTTAAGACGTCACACTGTGCAAGTAGGTACAATAAAAACGAATCTTATTGTTCCTACGTCTTTTAAGAGCCTCACTTTCTTAACAGCGTTAGCAACGGAGCCAAACCTTCCCGGCAAGGCTTCACTATGAGGACTGCATAATCGGGAGTCTACAATTGACAAGGAAGCACTTCCTTAAAATATAACATTCCAAGTACAACGTAAAATATTACTGAATGTGGCACATGATCGGCCTTCTACGAAATCACGAATTTAAGGTTTCCGTTTGTTAAAAACCATGGACACAGTGAGTTACTAACGTAGTGTGCGCCATCTGCCCACCACGCGCGTCCATGTATCAAAGATAATATTTCTGTTTCACACTTATCAAAATCCCGGTAAGTTATGTCTAACTTTCTTTGTTTCAATCTGTACTTTTAAGAAGTTTTAGGATATTCTAAAAAGCTACATCACTATATATATACTGTTTTACATTGCAACGCCCGCTGTATCTGTTATGATTTTATCCTTACTAACTACTTCATTACTACGATTCTGTTGGAGGGGATCACGAGATTCAAGTTCCTCGTTTTCAGACGACATGTAATCGTAGTTATCCTTGATCTGGAGGCGAGCTCTTTTTAAACCATTATTGAAAAACTCACATTCATAGGACTGCGGAAATGCCTCAGAAGGAAGCTCGTTCTACAATTTGCATGTCTCGCGGCAGAAACGATCGCGAGAATGGGATCTTAGAAGAATGTCACGAAACCAATCAGTGTGGATGGAACTTCATTCTTCGGAGATTGGTGTGATGACTTCTTAGATACTGGGGCACCTCTGCTAGTTTTCTGGCTTTAAGTAATCTAGTGGCATCATAATATAAACCGTTAAAATTGCGTCACATATGGATCTACTACAGAACTAATATTTCATCAGGTGTCACCGTTATCTTAAGATAATTTTTTCCTTCATTGAACAAAGTTTTAGAAACTTGTGTTGTATTGAGTGTTGCGACTTTTATTTCTGTATCTTCATCAATTTTTGTTGTGTCGTCTATTGGCGGTGGAAGCAGTTCTTCGTCGTCGCCTCCAACGATCCGGAATGGCGACGGGCCTGCCATATATTGGCGGCGCGGATGCGAGAGCCTGAATTCCGGAAAGGGTCCAATGCCTAACTTAACTATTGAGACTCCTTGGGCAGACTCCTCTTGAATCAGCGCAGCTGCGTGACCACTCCTTCGGTATGGACTTCTTAGCTAAGGATGATAAGAGTTAATTTAAAATATTATTACGATTAATAGAAGTTCCATATAGTGCTAGGGTCTCTTGATATTATCTTTTCACATTGGCCAAGTGCGTTTTGTAAGACAAATTAATGACCACTTAGTGAAATATTAAAATGTATATGTTGACATTTCATGAAGTGCGCACAGTTTAAGATAAGGAAGTAGATACGAACCTTTAAAACTTTAAACTTAACAGTTGTGGTTTGTTCGGTGTTGTCATTTGTGACGGAATTATCTTCATCTAAAATATTATATCTGTATTTCGATCGGTACCTTTTTGCCAAGTCTTCGCCTACACCGTACATATATTTTTGAATTTTTTTCCTTCTTTTTGCTATTTTACGATTTTTTCGTATTTTACGTTTTAAATCTCGGTCGACAGATTGTACATTAGAATTGGGTTTACTTTGACCTTTTAATTGTTTTGTGATGTATCTGTTTGTCTTGTTTTTCTGACTCAATATTTTCGCAGCTATATACTTTTGTTTATTACTGCCTAGTAGACCTGTATCTGTTATGATTTTATCTTTACTAACTACTTCATTTCTACGATTCTGTTGGAGGGGATCACGAGATTCAAGTTCCTCGTTTTCAGACGACATGTAATCGTAGTTATCCTTGATCAGTTGTCGCCGTAACGATTCCGCGAGTACTTCTGAGCTGTTTTCTATTTGAAATTTTTCTGTTCACAAGAGGGAAAATAATTGTAAGTTTTAAAAATATATTTAATAAGAAACTTAATAAATATACAACGTTACATTCGTATCGCTGATTCCAACTAATTATTAACGTGCGATTATAATGTATATCTTACGTGTTATGACTATTAGTAGTTATTAGTTAAGTAAGATATGAATGTTTGTGTTACAAACCAATAAACTAAATGTAACGCCGCACCGATATTATTTTCGAATCGACATCGTGCAAGAAACATAAGTTGCGTCACCTTGACTGATATCGACACCAACAACTACAGCGCCCGACACGACCGCGACGGTGGCGAGAGTGAGCCCGAGTGCGCGCAGCCAGTCGGACATGTTGCGACACGCAACCACTTTATTGATACTAAAATAACATAGTACATATTTACACACGTTGATGCAAGCGTGACTAAGGTATTATTTTATTGATATAAAACTCGCAATCAGGTATTCTTAAAGGCGCCGCTGCCGTTGCATCTATAAAAAATCCAAATAAAACCACAGTGTCACTCTTATTTATGTCTTTTGTAACTTTCTATATAAACTGTGGTATACGCTAAAACTTTTTGGTATGCACTCAACACGTTTGAATTGTTTCGTGCTCACGAACAAACAATCAGCGATGCAACAGCGGTGCCCATATATCGGTTGTTGCAGATAAACTGAGTAGATCTGTTAATGCTATATGTACGGTAAGACGGTTTTCGAACGTAGATACATCTTTACTTGTTTATTTTGCCTATTTTCATAGTTTTATGTCTCATGGTATCCTAATGTGGGGTAAATCAGTTGACTTTAACGTCTAGATAAGTTGTGAAAATGCAATAATATTATCTAATTGTAAACTTGCAGTTTATTATGATTGATTAAACAGGCTAGAAAGGGCCGGCATATTTATTATATTATGTATTCTTGTTAGTTAAGACTTATTTTATAAATAACTTATTTTTGAAAAAGATTATGCCAAATATATGATAGCACCTGTGTAAGCCGAACGGTTAGCAACATACTCGTAGCATGCCGCCTGTCCAACCACTTTTATAGGACTGGCCGTAGCTGCGTCAGCGCGACCGCCGTTCGTCGCAATCTGCACATGCCTTGTGTCTCTGGGTATGCAAACGATAGCACATATGTGGAGAGATACTTGCCGAGCAGTTAGGTGACTAAAGATCTGTCCCTGTAGCTCTGGACCAGAATAGGGCTATGGCAGTCCTCCCTGACTCTCGTCAGAGGCAACTTAAAGAGGGAAATCTTGTGAGATTCAACGACAACAAAAGACAGACATATCTATTTAATTTACTTACTTGATTTCAGCGCAAATTTTAAAAAGCTTCATTCAGAGACGGCAGAGTACGCCGAATGAATCGAATCTAATCAAGAGACGAGTCGCAGAGCGCAGCAACGAATATAATTGGCATTTGTTCGCCGTGACGTTACTACTCGTAACGATGGCGACTAGTTTTTGTTGTTCTGCAGGGAGCTTTGTCACCGAAGAAAAACAATTACATCTTCTATCGAAAGCTAAAAAGTTGCTAACAAAGTTGCCATTGTCCATTGATGCAATTTTATTAAAGCTCCTACAAAAACAAGGAGAGTCGGGACCGGAGACAAACTATATAAATACAATCTTCTCGTAATGACTTCGACAAAACAATCCTCATTATTGTCCACAATTGTGTTCCTTTTTACTAAATTCGTTAAAACTATCTGGTCAGAAGACCTTATTCCATTATCGATTTGACTTTTGATCACGAAATACTGGTAGCGTTCTTAAAAATAGATAAAACGAATTTATATTTAAGGAAATAAAAATAAAATGTCATCAGTATGATTATTATTTATTTATGCGAGTTTATGAGATACTGGTTTAAATACTAGAATTTAGGAACCTTTCTAACATAGGATTCGTGTTATCTTCTGAAGCTGACAACTACCGCCTACGTTATATACCTTATATTGCTTGGGGTATTTCAGTAGTGAGGATGAAGTTGCACTACCAAATGCCCCATAGAATCATGGATGTGCAGTTTCAATGACATTTACAAGTGAACCATTTCCCAGGGGTTCTGTAATGTACAGAATATCCGGCGATGTGGCCTCGTGGCTTTTGTAAAATTAAACTTTACGTAGATGCTGGAGGGTATAAAAAAGCATCAGTGGTGTAACACTATCTAATGACGACGAATCTCAAATAACTTTTACATTCACATGTGTAAGTATGAACCCCAGCTTTCAGGTATTACAGTTGAAAATGTTTCAGCTAGTAAGTTTTGAATATACTCGTTCTTTGATATCGAGGTTCATCCAGCGAGCGAGCGATGTGTCTCGGTGTTGTACAGTCGGATACAAAAGTGCAACAATGAAGTACGGACAATAGCGCGGCAATGAGCACTCGACCGTTCTGGATTTCGTTTGGGGTCGTGCGACCTTCCGGCTTGCGAACACTCGTTCGGGAAAAATGAACATATGTAACTACTTTACTCGAGATATTTGCATGAAT
Source organism: Agathymus mariae mariae (assembly GCA_018251895.1). Taxonomy (NCBI): domain Eukaryota; kingdom Metazoa; phylum Arthropoda; class Insecta; order Lepidoptera; family Hesperiidae; genus Agathymus; species Agathymus mariae. Next base: position 11,028 of record DWPT01005194.1, read on the forward strand.
TATCAGACAAAACGGTCAGGTGCTGCGAAAATTCTCGTTTACCAATCAAGTCTCTATAATATTGATAGTAACACACACTCATTTATAGAACTGTAAGGTTACGTCCAGCGAAATTACTGGGAAGGTTCTTTAAATTCCAACAACTGTAACATGTTATTTAATATCTACATAAAATAAGTTATTTCATTGTAGTAAATGTAGAAATGTTACCAATGTACTGATCAACAGAAATACAAACTCTTACGTCCCCGAGCACGGCACTGTCTCTAAACTCGTCGTACATGTGTAATTGACTAGTTAACTGTTTGGAACTTTAATTAATTCCCGGTTTATATAAAATACAACATCCGATATTCCGTACAACAAAATAATCTCATCATTAAATATTTTATCTCGCTCCTCACAAAAAACTACAGGTACATCCATCCACAAAATTTTAATTAAATTTTTTTAATCTTTCATATTCATATTTCAGGCTTAATATTTGTTCAGAGGTTATTGTAACATTTATTGAACAGTTAAGGAACTGCAAGAGATAATAACTACGGTAGCGAAAAAATAACAATGCAGTAAACCCGATATGATTAAACAACATTTAATATGACTTCTAAATGACAAGTGGTATCACCAATGCTTCCAATAAACAAAAAGTGGAACGATTGTATTTTACAAATAAATATCACTAGAACACGTGGGTTGGTGGGTCGTAACTTGACGACTTTTCCTGACGTCTTTATTTCTATTTACATATTAACCTATGATTATTATCTTGAATCAGGTGAGGACGGAATATTGTACATCCATACATTATAAATGCAAAAGTAACTCTGTCTGTCTGTTTGTCTTTCGGTCAATCACGCCTAAACCTCTGAATCGATCGTAAGGAAATTTCGTACAGAGATTAACTAGACATTGAGAAAGGACATAGGCCACTTTTTATTGCGAAAAAGGGGTTTAAATAGGGGATGAAAATCATGAAAGTCAAAGTAAAGTCATGAAAATTGGTGGTAAGCTTTTCGGTTAAATACTAATTAACATGTATTACAGGATTTTGAACAATTTCAACCCTTAGTGGTCGAAAAGGGGGATGAAAGTTTGTATGGCGACTTGGTTAAAACTTATTTGCGTAAATACTGTTAAAATAAAATAAAGATTTACCTTCCATATGCAATATCTCGGTACTGAGGTACATATAGAAGTGTTCTTGCGAATTCGTCATGTGTACAGAGATCCGAAAAAGCGGTGACTGTTGTTTTCGGAGGAGAAGTTAGTCTCTCTTGGATATTATTTTCAGTGAAATAGACACATTCACCATTTTCTAGGTGTACACTGAGCTGTGTGACGGTTTTTTTTTTTTTTTTAATAGCCGACAAAGGAGCAGAAGAGCCACCTGATGGTAAGCGGTCATCGTCGCCCATGG
>DWPT01005195.1:0-12447 GCA_018251895.1 Agathymus mariae mariae
AGAGTGGCGCAAGTTAGGGGAGGCCTATGTCCAGCAGTGGACCTCCAAAGGCTGATGGATGGATGGATGGATGGACGTACCTTGTCATTGGAACGTTGTACTACAACACCGGTAAAATTATTTTAAACTGTTACCGTTTTAAAACATAGTTCATAAAACTAGTAGTTGGTTTAGAAATAATTAATTGAATTATTCTTGGCTATATTTACGTATTTCTTATAACGTAATTCGTTAAATAAACGCACAAAAACAAGTCCCGGGCAAACCTTCCGTGACTGCCACCATAGATTACGTGACCTAAAAAGCTGGCGCCACACTCCTGTGTATTTTCGCCATCAATAACGAGCCACCTCATTTCGTTCGTGTAATTTATCGTAGGTGTAAAAAAGAACAAATTCTGTAAAATTTCGCTTCGGTTACATAATCTGAATCTATTTGAAATACAGTTTTATCCAAATAATATTAATATACTGTAGTGATAACTGATAAACTGCTATTTATAATTATATGACTTACTAGGAAACCGCCGTCGCTTCGCTTCATAAAAACTACGCGTTACGCCTAGGAATAGCACCAGGATTGTTTTTGGACTGGGTTCTTATCGTTCTATGAATAAGAAATCACAACATTAGTTTATAACTTTTTAATTTATTTTGGATTGTAACTATTGAGTGATGCTCACTGCAATACATTAGTGAAAACCATAACGAAATCGGTAAAGTCGTTTCTGAAATTAGCGCGTACAAAAGCACAGACAACAGACATCAAATTCTAACAACTATTTTTTAATAAAGGCCACTAATAATAGCTTTTGTCATGTACAAAAAGCGATAAGTAAAAATTGTATTATATGTATAGATCAATTTCAACTAAACTTACCAAATTAGATTATATTCAACATTTATTCGTGTGAAAAACGTAGGTATGTTGTTTACCAAGTTGATGGTACCATAAATGTAATACGTAGATTAGATAAAAGGTATCGCGAAAGACAGGTAAATATAGATATTCTAAAGATACTACTATTGTTTGAGGTTGGTCGTGTATTACTTTGTACACAATCCAAAGAACATCACGTTGATTTCAACAAAGCCATTACGCTTCGTCTGTACGCGATACTATTACAAAAAACATTGACCGCCACTGCTCATTGCCTATGCTTCGACTTGGGGTTCATGTCCATGAAAAACATTGACGTAACCAAAAGTATTACTAACTTTAATTATATTCACTTCAAAACCAACCATAACGTAGCTAGATAATTAGTCGAAGTGGAATTAGTCATACTGGTAGACATGTTTTATCATAGCCTACATAAATATTCATGTTCGTTCCGTTGTCGTGATAATGTAACAAAATATACACTTTACAAATACATTAACGCCGTATCTACGACAGTTGTTAAAACCGTTTTGCCACCTACCACAGATAAGACGGCGTAATGTGCAACTTACTGAATTCTATGTCTTCGTAATGACCAGTCTACCGGGAAGTAACTTTGTATTACTGCTCGCAGTCGTCGGTTCAAGCCACAGCTAAGGTAGCAGTTTGTTTGGCGCTCCAAGTAGTTTTGATAGCATCGATGACCAGACCGGCTGAAAGACGCTTAATCTTGTTAGTCACGCGAACCTACTCCGTTTGAGACACGATAGCATTATGTATACTGATTAAAAACAAGAACCTCTCGAGACCTATTAATATATATTATTAGCAAGGCCAAGAGGACTGACTGTTCATAGTTGTCTAGATTTTGCTATATACGAGTTAAAGCGTAGGTAAGTGTAAGGCTTCGCGTTGAAAAGAAACACTGAAATTGGAGTACACTAGTCAACGAGTCCTTCTCTTACATGTAGTTCAGATGAGGGATGTTATGGAGCTCCGTAACAGTAACCGAAACTATCGGATATCCGAGATAAAAATATAACCGCATTCGATAGAAAAGTTTCAAATAATTTCGAATAGCGGCTAAATCTAAATTAAACAGGTTATAACTGGTTTTCGCTGTTTGAGCCGATACATTTATTATTTTATTACTTTGGGTTTCTTCTATAATTGATCAAGAAAAAAAGTCAAACTGTTACCTTGTTACATATTACATATTTATTAAAGGCCTTAAATCATCTAATATCCGTTACCGAAAATTTCCGAAACAATCGGATAATCCGAAATAATCGATCCGAAGTTTCATATTCATAACACCCCTAGCTCAGAGCACTAAAGCAACAAGGAAAATCACAATCTTCAAACTTAACTGGAGTGGAAATGAGCAGCCCCCTTTGGTTTGCGGTTTCTTTCGTACTTAATTTTCTTGTCACAAAAATTAATTCACCTTTTAATGTGTTGTGACAAAATACGGTATACATTAAAAATTATTAAAGCATATTAGACTGAATCTACGAGTTTCAAAACGGATGGTAATGAAATATTAATATTATTTTTATTGCGACAGAACTATAGTACTTACAATACATAGAAATTATATACAGGAAATACTATTGTAGAAGCTGTTATCCATATTGATAAAAAATTTGGAATTCTCTTTAGAAGCGGATACCGTAATTAGTTGGAAGTTTCGTATAAAAGGAAAGTAGGTGTATATTTTTTGTAAATTTATATTCCTATCTTCTAACCAGGGGTTGTTTGCAAGTTGCTGCTCCCCTGGCAATATAACAACTTCTAGCATAATGTACTTGAACATTTAATTCGTAATAGGTCCACATTAAGCTTGATATTGGCCATTATTTCGTTTTAAACGAAACTAATTTTGATGCATTATTACAAAATACCAATAATAGTAGTGTATTGTTCCTATTATTTATTGTACTTTGATTACTTTACATGGTACTTAATTTTTACCTCGTAAATAACGGTCGATAATAATATTATATCGGTTTTGTTCGCAGATGGATGGCGCCGGTCAGCTTAGCGATCCACGCGCCCGGCGCAGACTTGACTCCCACTGTGAACAGCATCAGATTTCTCCGAGACTGTCTGGGCAACGATCTCATCCGGCAATACGTCACGTTTCACCTCTTCTTTTCCAATAAACATATTCCTAGTAAGGTTGGTACCAGAAAACCGACTACAAATATTTCACATATCTGTATATATTTTTACTTACATCGTTACGTTATATATTAATTAATTATTTATAATATTATAATATTTTTTTTATTATTAACAAGATGACGAAGACTCGTCTTCATCCAACATTTATTTAGATATATGAGTAATTCGATGTCTTCTATTTTAGATTCCAGATCCAGAAAGCTTCCTCTCGACCCCGTTCAATTGCAGCACAAAGCCTCCGTACGACGTGAATACGAACACCACGTACATGAAACAAAAAACTTTACTGTATCCAGTGAATGTTGCACGCAACATCGCCAGGGATGCGGCCCTCACTCACTTCGTTCTGCCTTCCGATATAGAATTGTACCCCAGCCCGAACTTAATACCACGATTTTTGAACATGATAGCTAGAAACGCCAAGCCTTTGAACACTTCGACAAATCCTAGAGTTTTTCCGATAAGCATCTTCGAAGTTGATGCCAAAGTACAAGTGAGTGAAGTTTAATTTGTATTACCAATTACACTTTAGTACACACTATATAAAAATAACTAAGGTACTAACTAATCTACTACTACGACGACTAACTAAGGTACTGTAAATATTGATCACTCGTGAGATATATAGCAAATTCGAGACAGATGAAGATGCAAATTGTTCATGTAATTTGATCACAGTCCGTCAAACTGTTATGAGAGCAGCACTAATCAAGACGCGGTCTTTCCGGTATGCGTAACGTGAATTGAAATGCCAATATGCGAATAGTGATAAAAATAACTAAAAACACTGCATAATAAATTACATAGTAAATTGCGTCTGCTCCGGCCGACATACAGTTCTGCCTTGTGTGCAACTATAGCAATCTTGAATAACATTTCAGCTCATTTAAAATATAGCATCTATGAAGCTTTATAACTAAACGTGACAGAATGTTGTAGTCGATAGGTCCAATGTGAAAGTAATTTCCTTCTAGTGACATACGTATTCTAAGAAAGTATATCTTATAAAACCGAAACAGTTTTTTGTGTCCGTCTGCTTGCATGGCCTAGTAAATAATTTTCCTAGAAGCTTTTTAGAACTATTGGCTTTAATGAATATTGGAATGTAGTAAAAGGTGGAATCTGGGAGTTATATTTTTGAACTGCGACACAATTACGCAGTAAAATGTCGCGAATAAAGAAATAATCGGAGGTGGCGATATGCCATCACAAGAATGATCACCATCACTCACAAGAAATTGCATTGTATGTAGGCATTCGGGTGTCTAGGTTATAATAAATTGCAGTAGATGACGATATGGAGTGTCAATGAAAGTCCTCAAATAATGATGTGGAGGACTTATTTTATTAAAATCAGTAGCTGTGATAAATTCGCTTCTGATTTTAATTATATGATACTTCAAAAACACCAGATTTTCATAGTATTACTATAAAATACAATTGTTTGACATCCTATTCGGTACCCATCCCGATTACGGTACCTTGCACTGAGCGCGGTCCGGTATGCACTTGGCTATATTTACTACACTTCCAGCTTTGAAGTTACGTAACAGAACCATAACTTTTGCAACGACGAAAAATATGTACATGCAAAAAAAGTGTACGTTATAATTTATAAAAAAGTCACGGTTTGATAGGATTTCTTTACAAAGAGCTCCATTTATCTATCGTACAAAAGTAAATTTATTTTCTGTTTGTTCATTCCACTGAAGAAAGCCCTTTTATTTTTAACGGCCTTCATAAAAGGTGAAGGGTAGTGAATTATATTTTTATTTAGTATCCTACATTATTTGGTATCGTAAATTCCTCTTTTTGTTTAAGAGGGTATACTTCCTTTTTGGTTTCACTTTGTTTTAATTAAAAAATACCAGTCCTAACGATGAAAAATTCAACCTAAAACCAAATAATTCACCTTCATAAAAATAAGTCGGTTGTTTTTTTTTCATATTTACTTACGTCACTTCAATGACCTGTTTAAAATATGTTATTATGTGAAATTTCACATGTTTCAATGTTACTATATGTTAATCTGAACGATGTTCGTTTAAATTCTTTATAAGCGGTTATACCGTCAATCTAATATCGATTTTAACTTTTAGTTCTAAAATAGTTGTCGCGGCAAAAATCATGGCACAATGTAATATGAAAGCTACTAAAATATTTAACGAACAGTTTAATAATTCAACAGCTGAATTTTTTTTTATACACGCACAAACATTAATCTAAAGTATTGCTCTTAAATATTAGTAGGCCTGCGATAATATTTCAATCAGATATTCTCATATTGTGGACATTCTGGTTATGCAACAAGCAATAATCTTTATTACAATCATTTTATTTATCACTTTTATTGGACGAAAACGAGTACGTGCGTATTTAGTTGAAATATTCTTTAGCAGAAAATCCCCACTGACTTTACCGGATTGCACTGTACTATGCCTGATACGATAATGTAGTGAAAATTACATATCTCGATGTGAATATACAAACGTATTTAAATATGGCCTGTCGCACCTAGAACAATAAAGTGTAACCCTAAAGGTCACTTACATTATTGCGCCGCAAATTACTACAAACATTCACAAATTGAATTCTGGACGCCCGCCAACAAGTTTAAAGCAATTATGAATTTTTCAGCCTCACGCTTTAACTGTTACGTCTTTTTTCAGGTGCCATCGACTAAAACGGAACTGCAAGCTATGTTAGCCAAAAAGACTGCCATACCGTTTCATAAGTTCGTGTGCCCCAACTGCCACAACATACCTCAGGGCCAGCAGTGGATGTCTGCAGCGGAAACCAACCGTACGTACTGACGACCTACTTGAACAGAGCAATCGACTGTAATTGGATGCTCGTTCATAACTTTTTTATAAGCTTTCGATTCCACGCTACGATGAGTATTAATTCAGTTGTGTATGCTTAAAACTTTATATCATATATTTTAATATTAGCGTGCTCTGAAATCATGCAGTGATTTCTATTTTATTCGCCTATGCAGTATACTATTAAGATTGTGATTTTTATCTGCAATGAAGAAATTCAAAACCGTTTTGAGACCCCAAGAATACAAAGTATTATGAAATACGTCCCTTGATAGGTTGAAAATTACATATTTTCTGTATCAAGCAACGTCATATGGCCTAAAATGGCAGCATGTGCTGTGTCCATAAAAACTTATACGATTGCGTCTCATTCACTGAGTATTATGCGAAAAAAAAAAAATTGTGTCTCGTTTTTGCATATCCAATTACGATGCGGGGGCAATTAATCTCCGTGGTGTTACTGTCGTGAGCTATTTATGCTGAAGCAGTATGGCGTGGCTGTCGTATGGGGCATTCTAATTGCGTATTATGGTTCAACGGCCGCGCCTTGCAGCCCGTTCCCAGACGACCGGCTTGGAGTTTAAAGTTCTTACGCAAATTTACAAAATCGCGTACTTGTGTCGCTGTATAGCTCCTGGTGATTTGAATGTGTCCGTGACGTCATTTACGATGAACAACTGTTCTTTATAATTCAAGCTCTGTGTCATTGTATCCAATTGTATGTAACATAGTTTAAAATTTTATTGAATCACTAGGGATTTCTTATCTACGGCTTCTTGGAAACTATTGGACTATTTTCAAATAAAATTCTTATTTACACTTCAATAAGGAAATAGTGTGTAAATTTTTATGCTTCTACACCCACCAGCTTAGGCTAAGCTGTCCATCTCTCTGTAATATTAAGAATTGTATTAGGGAATTCAATATTATTCGACTTTTGTTATTAGATAGAAGTAGCCGGAGTCTTTGTATGCATAAAATAATTTATCTCTTGATTTAACTTGAATCCATTGTAAAGATTCTGAAATTGTAAAATTTTTAACCTATAAAATTGAAGATCTAACATGAAACACACACATATACAGGAACTCTTTTATATTGTATATATTGTTGCATTTAAGAGCGGACATTGAAAATTAAATACGTAACTCAATAGTTTTATTCCGATTTTCAAGACATGTTTCAAATATATGATTTGTTAAGACAAGTATTCTTAAGTTATTCTATTCAGATGGTGAATTTTAACAATCCCGTTGCTCACATATGTAATTTAAATCTTTCGTAGCAGATTGTACAATGGTATAAAATTTAATTGATAATCCATTCACTATATTTTAAATATACAGAAAATGACAGATATGTTACTTTGTACCTCTGCAGCTGGCTCACCGGACTTCGATCCGATTCTTGAGTAACAATAAGAAACATAAAAGCAATTTTAGGTACTTTGTTGGAACTTGTCGACAAAAGCAAAAAAAAAAAAACTATTTTGTCTTATTGCAGAAATGGACGTATTCCACGTGGGGAAGCGACGCGGCAAATTTGTCCACTGGGAGCCAATTTTCATTGGCACACACCAAGACCCTCACTACGATGAGAGACTTAGCTGGGAAGGCAAGAAGGATAAAATGACGCAGGTTAAAAAAGATTTTCTATGTTAGGTTAGGTATTTTGGATGAATTCCATATGGATATTTATAAATTACATTAATATGCAAAGAGTGAAACTTTGCTCAGTAGTTGTATGAATTAATAACGTGTCCGTTTTCACAAACTTAAATTTAAAAATACTAATTCACAAAAGTGAATTCGCTTATAAATTTCCAACTGATTAATTTTAAATAAATAATCAGTTCAGTACCGTAGAATGACCAGAATCCATCTGATAATTTTGAGTTGGTCGTTTGAAATAACATGACATGAGTATTTCGACATTGACTTTGCGTTCTTTACTAAACAAAAAATCTATTTTTCCTTTATCTATTACTTAAATTCCAGGGTTACGTCCTATGCGTCCAGGACTATGACTTCATGATCCTGAATAATGCCTTTCTTATCCACAAGCCGGGCATCAAGCACTACACGAAGAATGCGAAGCGCGATGCCATCGCGTCGCGACAGTCCACGTTCGTGAAGAATGTCATTATGCCGGAACTCAAGAAACTCTTCGGTACGAGAAATGGCTGCGCACTTTGAAGATGATTATCGTCTAAGTCAGTCGCCATCATACAGCGGCAGAAACTTGAACATCCGGACTTATCGAATTCATCGTTGCGTCGAATTCACAAATGTAACATTTGTATCTGGAATATTTTTATGTATTATCTAATATTATATGACTATATATTCCAGAATAACGACACTAAATTAATAAAAATATTCGACGAACTTATGCAATCAAATCAATTTTAGGTTTTATCAATGCCTTCGTTTAAGACGAATGAAAATATATGCAAAGATGAGTTTTGGATAGTCAAGCGTCTCCGCGGATTTTGAAAAATAATACTTTTCTACGAGGATTTTATTCGCATTCTTTCTAAGGAATCGTGTTACAGGGTGCGATTTTCCGCCTGATTTTTTGAAACTTTACAGACTTTGTTGTACATCATGGAACATATCATTAAAAATGTTGAAATCCTGTGAGGCTTGAATCCGTCGTCTTCAATAACCTACAGGGTTATTCTTGAGTGCCTACGCAACAAATTCCAACGACCAACTATATTGTTATTCGTAACACAACCTTGAACGGTATGAGCGGGGTTCACTGCAATAGAAACAAATTGTTCCTCACCGACCCCCGGCCCAATATTGTTTGTACCTATATTGACCTTTGGAGATACGACGTAACAATGGTTTAATATTAGAAAGTTATGATTATGTTAGCTTTAACGCTTATAAATAGGGATGTTATGGATGAATTTCAGATCTGGATATGGATATATGTATAATATTTCATCGGTTTTGATTACGGTTACGGATATGATTTTGTGGTTCCGATTGTTTCTGATATTAGATGATTTAAGTCGTTCAAAAATAAATTTTATTTCGGATAGCCAACAGTTTCGGTTACCGTTACGCTCCATAACATCCTTGCTTATAAAAATATCTTCTGCTTTGTACGTTTCCGTCTGATGGTCAAGGCTTTGCCTCCTAGCAGATACTAGTATATGCATCCGGTTAGAGATCAAAGCTTTTATTTAATCATTTTTGACTATGCAATTAAATCTATATACGATAATCATACCTTGCGAAGCTAAGCGCTGAACAGAATCATAAATGTAATCATTTGAAGCAATTTTTATTTTTTAATGTTTACAACAGTGTGATCCGCTTTATACACATAATCATATTTAAAACATAGTAATAAATGTAAGTAAGTTGAATTCCTGAATTGCATTTTAAGAAACATAATCGTGTATCGTATAAGTATTGTAGATAAGTTTCTATGTAAAGGATTTAAGTCACTAAGTTAATTGACTTGGTTAGGAGTGAGCGTGAGTGCGATAGAGTTTTATAGCATAGCTGTTAGTTTCAATAATGATTGGTGCGAAAGTATTACGTGCGTACAGTGTAATTTACGTAGTAGATCTTCTTATTTGCGGCTAAAGCGTTTAAGTAATTGGACGATTATTTATAGAACGCCCGGTTGCTCTAAACAGCAATAGCGGTATACATCGATGTTTTTTACTATCCATTTTCCCTATCGCCTAGCCCTTTTAAAACTCGTTCAGTAAGATGCAATTGCATGTGAGATCAAATAATTAAGAAGTCAGACCTCAAATCCAGTAATTGCTTATTTTGACGCACTATTTCAAGATTTATGAGAGGATAATGTATCGGTATGATATTCGAATTTTTTTACTAGGTTTGGAGCGTTATTTTGTGCCATGTTCAGGCTATCGTATATAGTTATATTTCTTTAACGATTTTATATGAAATTTTGGAAATATAATACTAGACCTCAACATAGGTGTCCGGGTGCATCGTGTTCTGTGACACTCGTAAGCAATAGCTGAATTTTAAACGAATTTCATAATCTCGGTTTTGCTATATTCCAAACATAACCCAAATTCATTATTAAAGATATTTTTGAACAATATAATATTAACATTTCTGAATATGAAATTGGAAGTAAAATCTGGCAACACTTTCAGTCTCCTAAAAGAGGTAGGTATGGTTTTTCAATAAAGTACATTTTTTATTTGAACACAATAAGATGACCTATTTTGTATACGGTTTGTGTTCGGAAATTAAATTTTTGTCGCTAGAATTTCGTTGTCATTTTAGAATTCTATTTTTAAAAGTATCTATTACTGTGTTTTGTCAAAGCAACACAGAGAATAATTCGCTGCCAATCGTAATAATTACGCAGACAGTTTAGACAATATATGTAATGGATACAAAAAATATATGTTTATAATTAAATTTAGTTGCCTAAGTACGTGCATGAATGTTTGATGAACGCGATGATGAATTTTATATGTTTGTAAATGTATGATGTATATCAGTAATCATGTATATTAAAATAGCAGTGATTAAACTCACCACGTTCGAAATTTACTTTAAGTAGTCATATAATTTAGTTATTTCTGTACATCGTTTGGCTATCAACTCCAGTGACTTATGTGTTGTTTAAACGACTTAGTAATTAATTTAATAAGTTTTCGCTGTGTTCCGGAAATGTCAGATATATATTTTGGAGAGTACATATTATTTTAATAAGTATTAATTGTACAAGCAATTTTGGTAACTTTTCGACAAAACATAGGCCTACTTGTTTGTTTTGTATTAATTTATATTTCATAATTTTGTAAACGTTTCAATAAATATTTAACATAATGAATATGGATAAGTTTGAAGAGAAAATGATAACTGACGTGCATTATAGTAAATCGAATATAATATTTAAAAAAAAAAATCGATTTGATCGACTACGTACCCTCGATTAAAAATTCAGCTGGTTAATTTAAATCTTAGGTCCGCCTAAGACTCATTCATCATAATAATCCAATATTTTACGGAATGGCAAATAACCCAAATTCACTACAATTTGAGATACAATGGCAGTTTACTAATCAAACGTACTGTTATCTAAAAAAAAAAATTGTTCTTATTTTAAAAACCCAACTTTCGGTACTAGACCGTTACGGTGTACAAGTCATTTTTTACCCGGACTATTATAAGCGATACTAATTTGTACTAGTTCAATTTTGTTAGGCGTATTATTTAATAATAATTTAAATACATATAGTTATAAAGGGGAATGGTTATGGTAAACGCATGTGGTGAGTTTTCACTCGACGGCCGCAAGGGCCTTTTAGTTCGTAAGTGTAACAGTCTCTGAATGTGATCATTTATGGAAATATATTTATCGATTCGTATAGTCACAAACGTAAATTTACTAAAGCGTAAAACTGATCCAGTTCGAATAGGACATGTGAACAGCGGTTCCGTGTAATAGATACAGACAGGAATATTTTCCCTTTTCTATACCAATTCAAGATGAAAATTCTTGTCTATGTTTTATTGTTAACTAGGAAAAAGATCCGTATCTTTTTCTTAGTTTACGCTGAGTCATTTGAGTTTTTGATTTAAATGTTGAGCCATTGATAAATCATCGCATATATTTTTTAATTTATATCTGAAGTAATATGCATCTAACATTTTCATTGATTACATGATACTCTTGACATTTTTTTAATTTCCTTTTCCCGATACTTAAATTACCAAACAATAATTTCATCTATCTGTATGTACCAAATTTGTACTCCGTAAATATTATATATCTATTGGGAATTTCGACATTTGCAGTGAACGATAATTTCAAATAAACGAGATGTAGAATCATCATTATTTCTGAATCAGAATATACTTATCATCGGAATCATCCTCGTCGACTATTCATCTAATATAATCTAATAAGTCTATCTAATAAGTAATAACCATCCTGTTTTCAAATCAATTTTTTGATATGAAGTATGTGCGTAAAATATGTCTCGATTTCATTAGTTTTTTGTTTTAATCACATTTACATAAATTTATTTATTGACTTGTTTTCCACACATTTTAAATAATTAAGTAATTCTTACCTAGCCATATAAGATCATTTTTCAAGTTCCTGCAAACCTTCGATTTACTTTCGTAATAGTGATATTTAGGTTTGTGAGTATGCTACATTTTTCAATTAGATAAGTTTTATCTTGTATGTGAAAATTTCATATGAATCTACAGGCAAAATGTATTCGAAATAAAAAAAGTATCAAAACTGACTCGGTGTCTTATTTTCTAATCAATGGTTATTCGCATTTAGGCAATATCCTGTGATTGCTTATATATTACTTCATTTTAATAATATATCACTCTATACAAAATTGTGTGTAACTTAACAATGCGCTTCCGCTCAACACCCTTCCTGGAAGCTGTTGGTAGCTCCGCGAGCGCATCGTACACACGCTTCAGTCGTGAATGCTACAGTTTTCCTCTTCAAGAGGAGAGTGAATAGGCTATTATAAGTTAATGTGTTCAACATCTTAGACTTCATCACCACTTAACATCAG
>DWPT01005196.1:0-12447 GCA_018251895.1 Agathymus mariae mariae
CTCGTTGTTCACCTATCACAGATATGCAGTAACTTTATTGGGGGTGCCTAATACTTTTGGCCAAGGCTGTATATTATCAGTCATCGTATTTCCCGATACACCAAACGACAGCTCAAACACGAACGACATAAAATAACAAGAAAATACTAATGAGAGGCGTAAGTAGTTTTATTAATAGATACGCTCTAGCTCTACGTAAGTACGAGTACTCACTAAACTGTCTGTAACTTAATTTGTACCATAGTCATCATCGAGATATGATTGAGTAATGTCCAATCATCAAAACCATCAGAAACAAGGAATCAATCAAAATGAATACCTTAGTAATACAATGTGGTATTACGTACAATACCGGATAATTACTAATTGTATCAACAACTACTAAATGTGCTGATTGGTTGTGTAATCGATAACAACAATTGATACTTCGGCTAAGAATGAGGTGATTAGTGCGGTGATCGTCGGCGTAATAGCTACCCTTGGCCGATCAATAGCTAGCCGGTGCTGTTATTGCGGCTAATTTATTGCAATTGTCGCGGCCAGACCTTGATAGCAGTTATTATGGCGTGTTCTTATGGCGTCCTATTAGTTGCCAGAGTGCTATAAACTGTTCAATAGTATATACAGAAAGGTGTTTTTGTATATACATTGTACATTTACAATAGTGCCGAACTCGCTGGGGTTAATTCGCGGCTTAAGCAAACATTTGTTGTGGTGCTTTATCTGTTGGCGGAATTGAAGAAGAAAAAACATTTGTCCCGTCATGAAATTTGATACCTCAACATAACATATCACCTCGATGTTAAAGCTACAGATTTACCAAATTGACGTAAAGTGTTCTCACTTGGAACGTGACTGAGTCAAAACCACAGAATGTGACATTCACCAATTTTATTATGTAACGGGTCCTCACTACACATTTTATTGACCCTCAAGTGATCTTTTTTGACCGACATTACTTTCCACGTTTAGTAAGAGAGGCGATGGAGATCAAGAAACACCCGAGGAACTTCAACAGGGAAGATGGTTTTAGGTTAGCACAAACGTGGAATCCGATGGTTACTTTATGTAAAACATATAAAGTGCAAAGTTTAGTGCATGAAGATGTAGTAAGTGTCCTGTGTCGTAATGTGGTATCTATGCAAAGTTTCGTGCGTGAATATATAGTAAGCGTCCTGTGTCGTAATATCGTATCTAAAAAAGAAAAACGAATTACACGTAGGGTAGATAGATTAATCTACCACTAGCTGCCGACGGTTTCTCCCCGCCACCGCTGTTTCGCCGTGACCACGATCCATGCAACTGGGTCGAAATATTGGCAACAAATAAAAAGTTGTAGTTTAAGATCATATTTCACCAATTGATACATAATAACTACAGTTATATAAACACATAGGTGATTTAAGCATTAGCCGAATCCCCTAATTTTGAATTATTTATAAATAGTATCTTCGTGTAGTTTATTTAAAGGTTTAGAGCGAGCTTCAAAAGTGGGTTATTCGATTCTCAGATCGCGGGAGTATTTGTTATGTATCATTAGCCGAAAAACGGGCAACCATATTGCACCATATGGTCACTGCCGTCCGTGGACGTCGCACCGAAGGTATCACAGTCGCTTTGTCGGCTAAGATGGAAGTGGGGGATCAGCTTGCTAGGTCCCCGATACTACAAACGTAACACGGAAAAACATTTCACAGCTGATTCTGGAATACGTTTAATAGCTACCGGGATGGGGGGGGGGGGGGGTAAAATACAGTAGGGCATAGAGCCTATCGACTTGCAGTAGAAGGAATCGATCACCATTCCCCCTACTGTTGTTCGGCATGACAGTGCCCTTACATCCCAAAATTAAAAATAAACCATGTCACAGGAATTTCTTGTGTAAACTGTAATTATTAATAGGACACATTGCTATTTCAAATTTTTTTTTCACGGATCGAGACGCAAAAGCGATCACTGTAAAAGCGGGAGGTAAAAATCAGCAAACTAGAGTTACAAAGGTTATTTACCTCGCATCCCTTACGGGTTGCAGATGCCCCTGAGCGCTGAGCACTTTTAATAATATGTTCACATATTAATAAACAGCTTTAAATTGGATATAAAGTTAAACGTGGTGCATGTCGCATAAAACTCTTAACCGTCACATCGATTTCCTGCCGCGACTAGCCGCGTCAGCGCCTCCAGACTTTGCTGTTAGTCAGTGGTGCAAGACACGAGCGGCTCTAAATAGCATATATACCATCAGTTTAGTTCAGTTCAGTACCAATTTCTACTTTACTTGTCAACGGATTTTCTTTCTTTTTGCATAAGATATTGCTATAAAATTACTTTTATAATACTATTAACAAGATTTGATGTCATCAATAAAACCATATTTGAAAAGAAAAAGTTATTAAATGGTAAAAGAAAGAAAACCAAAAAATAAAAAAGTGTATAAAATGCTTGAAAATTTACCAAATTAAACTCAATGTACTTTACTTGGAAATTTTTAAGATAAATTTATTTCTTTAATATTCAAAGGTAATGCAAAACATATCTGCATACGTTAACCATATGGATTCTAACATTATTCTGTGGGAAACGATTTGGACTTGACAGACTTCTAAATTAAAATAACTATGATTCACTGCAGGCTATTTTCTCACAATATTAAATATATTATAATATTTAATTAAATATTAAATCAAATTCAATACTGTTGAACCATGTGGATATGAAAAATCAAATCATTCGGTGTTTAAAATTAAATATTTTATTCCAAGATAAAATCTAGGTCTCTAATTATTACAACAATGTGTAGATTCAAAAATAGGGAACAATTTTTCTTCACACGAAGACAAACGTCGTAAGAATATTATTTTCATTAGTACTATGTTATGATATTTGTCAATCGACACATGACCAATGGGTAGAATACAGACTGACTTTGACTCGTCATTCCTAGCCTTGCGACAATATTCAGTATCATAACAGAATTAATGACAGTCGCAAAACAGTCATAAACAAGAAACTGTTATATCTTCCGTAGATAAATTCTCTATCCCAAAATGCCCAATATGAATCAACTGTAAGAATCGTCCATCTCTTTCCCGCTTGTATTTTAGACCCGACTAGGGCTGTTCGTTGTCGGATCAGGATACGAAAACTATTCCAGGCGATACTTATATCATTCAAGACTTAGGTTTATTAGTTATGATGTCCTTGGTATAACATGTCGATATAACTTCATAGTATAAAACAGGCCATTAGATTGGCCAAAGCGTGTTAAAAATAAAAATGAATGCAGGGCTTGTGACGTGAATATTACTTATCAAGAAAATGATTCAAGATGAAGGAAACATGAAAAAATAAAAAATAAAAACGCTAAATATGTATTAATTTTCGTAAAAATGATTCTCAAAGCAAACCAACAGCGCTACTAGTAACTTTTAAGACGTTTAATAGCTTTATTATACCTGTTGTTATTGCATACAACCTGCTTAATTAATGTTATTCATGCGAAGATATTGTGGTTCTCATTAAAATAATATGAACGTAGAAATTAATAATTACAGTTGCGTAGGCGCCGGTCGGAGATTTGTTTCTTCTGAATACCAATTTAAGGAAATCAGGACAATTCCACCCTTAGCTATAGTAATAGAGATCTATTGTTATATTATAAATAATAAATCTCGTTCGGTTCGGTTCGCTTCGGTGTTACGGATCTTCGTTGAAGCATATGACCATCTTTCATTTGTTAGTATATACCCTCAGGTGGCCCATTTCGTTGGTCAGCTCAGCTATTGATATAAACTTATATTTCTATGTTCATTTTAAAATACAGAACTATAATTTTCACTCACTATATGATATGTGGTCTATGCTCATATGGTACTTCGTATTCATAGCAACGACAATCATAAATGCATCATATATTTTTTTGATGGCAATAGCCGACAAACGAGCAGATGAACCACCTGATGGCAAGTGGTTACCATCGCCCATGAACATCAGCAAGGCCAAAAGTATCACCGATGCGTTGTCGGCCAGGAAATAGGAAGAAAGTAAAAAAGAAAGTACTGGCTCTCAAGCCGCCAGCCGAAACACGACGAGTCGTTTCACGGAATCATAATAACACCAATAACAATATTGATAGTATAATCTTTACGCGAAGCCCTACCACCAAGCAGGCTGGCTTCTGTCGCTTCTTACGACACCCTGTTCTGCCAGCATGGGATTGGGAAAGTATTCTATGCCGCCCCAATACGGCCAAAACTTTTTTAAAGTTCGTAGTTTACTACAGCAAATATAAACAGATTGTTACTAATTAAACAATTATTTTCGGATACAAAAACGAAGTATATCCGATGACACTGTAAGCAGAGTCCTTCGAGTGGTTTAAAAGCACGCTCCTGAAATGGGCTTACAGCCATTGTCCTATTGTGAACCCGCTGTCGCACGCACCATTTTAATACCTCCCTTGATAAATGCTTTTTCACTTACAAATCTCTTTGACAACTGTTCCCGACTATTATGCGCTAGGATCGCTAGCTAGAAAAGACTCTAAAGAAAGGAGAAAAGGATTACTTTGTAATGTACTGGGTGTAGTCAATAAAACATTCGTTAATTAATGAATGATGACAACGTAATTACATCAATAACATGTTTTATATTCTCAACACTGAATGGTCACCTCAGAGATGTTAGTCTAGTTGTTTGTTGCCAACTGCAGCCAGTTAAAGAATACTTTTTTTTAGTAATTAGCCGACAAACGAATAGACGAGCCACCTGGTAGTAAATTGTCACTGTCGCCTATAGACTTCAGTACACCAAAGTATCACCAAACTATTGCCGACCGGAAAGGAAGCGGGGGACCTGCGTTATTACTGGTTCTCCGAAACTGCGACCGAAACGTGTATGAAATATTTGACAGTCGATTTAAGAAAGAGGGTGGTAGGTAGCCAGTCTGACAAAATACCTTACCAACATGCAAGTGCCCTTGGGATTAAGCTGGATGGCACAGAACCCAGCGACATCCAACAGGAGAGACCGTTCGCGTTAGCCAAGTCGATATTATTGACTTACTGCAATTGTTGTTATTTATACTCTAAAGAACTAACGCGGTAAGATAAACATTTACGTACACAATGTCGATTAGATCAATAATGGGTAAATCGTTCTTATTCATTTCTAGGATAAAGGAGAGACTGTAATAAGTAAGATTTTAATAGCGAAAGTTCTGAATTGTATAAACCTGTGGCAATCTGCATTAATTTAATTTAGTAAATTCATCAACATTAGATAGTAATTGTAAAGTTATTTTCTTATTAAACGTGGGGTAATTGTGTCCATTACCGATACAAGTATAGTAAAATCTATTAGTTTACTTTTAAATTCTGTACAATTGTATCAGTGTTCCATCTCATTCGATCCTTTAGGACCTTGTACTACCACCATAGATGTCTTTATACTGATCTGACATGGGTGATCCTGTTATGGGCTTCCTAATTGGGTGTCGCGGAACATCGCCTCAGAAATGAGCCTATACAACCTCTTCTGATCAAGCAAGTTTTTCAACCCAGAAGGCTTCGCCACTTGCTTTGACCTATTTCCTCGCCGAATGAAAACTCAGGTCATTCACTCCGGTGTGTTTTAAGTGAAATACAAGTTTTAGTTGAATATCTTAGTCTTAAATCATGGTATTTCTGTAAGAGAATTCATAGTAAATATGCATCATAAGCAATAACGAACAGTTTCAATTATCGACTTAAAAGTAACCATTGTTTTTTTTGTTATTTACGCCATAGGTGCTCCTATGACTTGATCGTAATGGCATATAATTATATACAAACATATTAAATATAAACAGTATTGGGTTGGATGATTTTAGTGATATATTAAAAGTTATTTTCATAAAATAATAAGAAAACAATTCTTTTGACGATATTGACGAGGTCATAACCAACGATATAAGCGGTAATCGCCTCGTACGGCCGTAAAGTAAGGCGCAGGTGAAGCGCGACCCAATTTGCCAACACGTGCACTACCCTAAGTATATTAAAAATTTACCAGTTACTGTAAGGCAAGCTCATTTATGTTCTGTAGAATGTATGAAAGCAAAAACTCTTCATAAGTATATAGTAGAAAGTTAAGAAAAAATAATTTCAGAAAAAATCTTAACAAATGTAACGGGGAAAACAGTAAATTCTATTTATATTTCAAATTTTTTGGTGAATTAATGAGATTAAATTAATTTCGAGTTTGTTTTTACAATCATTTCTGAAAAGTCAAACTACCTCACTGCTTTAAAAAATCGTAGGGATTTGTCATGAGTCGCCCTGGAAGAAAAAGCGACAAGAAACTCGCAAGGGATTTTTTGTCGTACTAATATATAATATAAATATAATTCGAGTATATTATATTATATGAAACTCATATCTTGTCTTGTCTTGTCAACAAGTCTTGTCTTTAATCATCGTTATAAAGAACCTTAAATTAAATAGCGTTTCACACATATTTTGAATTTACTGTATGGCACTTCCGCCAATTTTACGGGAATTTTATTATAAATGTTTTTGGGTATGTGTGTATTTTTACACAAATAATATTATCTAAAATGTATCGGGACACAACAGTTTATATATTGATTTCTTTAACGAGATCTATAAGCGACTACCTAGACTAGGTGGCAAATGGCGTATAGTGTTCGTTCTGTAATATAAAAAATCACTCAATATCGACATCCCCAGTGCTCTACAACAATAGACCATAGAATATTACATTGCGAAAGTAGCTAAAATCAATTAATATTATTTTTTCTATGTCAATTAAGACCGTTATATTTTTAACAACATAAGCAGCGAAACTAAGCTGCCCTAAAAATATTTCAATATGAGGAATCCATTATAAGAGAGAGTACACAGTAAGGTTAAGAAATGTTGTTGAAATTAATAGTCTAGTTCGATCATTTCCATATTCATAGCAATTTGAGTTTGAACCATTCTTACATTAAACTTGGTAACATGAATTTAAAACTATTTGTTTATTTAGCGTTTAACATAAGTTAATACAAGTAAACCAGTGTAACTGCTTGGAAATTATATTATTTACACCATGTGAACATTGTTGTTCTCTGTGTACTTTAAGAAATGTGGAGGAGGTATCGTCAGTAAACGACAAACTTTCACACAAGTCCTTAGTGAAGTAATGAAGATCATTATCATAAATTAAAAATAGTAATAGTCCCAATATTGATCCTTGGGGCATATCCATGGTAATTTTTGTTGCAGCAAAGAATATTTCTATTTTTCAATAATTTGCTGTAATACATGTTTGTAATACATCAAAATATACCGTGTGTCGCAGTTGGTATGGTATACAATAATAAGACATCCGAAAAGCATAAGATCCAAGAATTATACATTTATCTGTGACATAAATGTTTACCCCGAACAGAAATTGAACCCTCGTTTATAGGCATGCGTTACAAATGAGAAGCAAACTGTGAAGAAATATAGCATAAATAGATGCTTATGGCTAGCAATCAAAAAGTTGCTTTCTCAATTCCCAGTTTCTTTTTACGCGCCGCATAGTTTTCAAGGAGATTTTTGATGGGAGAAATTCCACACCACTCAGATCCTTTCTCAGAGAATCTGCATATCTTTTTGATGATTTGATCTTTTGTTTACTATTGTCCTTACTGTTGGAGGTCGCTAGAAGTGTCCAGCGATCGATGTAGTAACACCACCCAGTTTATAACCAATGGTACTCGAACATGATGCTAGTGCCTTACCAGGGTAATTACCGCCCTATATAATCCACCGTGGAATATTTTAAGGAGCTTCGATCCTATCCTGTGAGATACAATCAAATAAGTAACGGAATTACTACTTCGGTCTTGGCCGGCAAAGCATCGGAGAAGCCGTGTATTACGAGCAACTGAGTTAAAACCTAATCTCCTCCTTTGCCAGCTGCTGAGTAAAAAAAACAAAACTAGTTAAAGCTCCAGTATAACCCATCTGGTTCCATGTTATAAGAATAGTATCAGATTTTTTATTATGTATGTAAATAATGTTATCGGTCGACATAACAGGTTAGGTGAGAACGAAGGTATTATCCCGACGGTCAATTAACATAAACGATCTTGCATGCTGTGCTATGGTTTATAATCATACCTTATAAACCAAAATTTAAGTGTGTTAATATTTGAGTACCGTCACGTATACTTGTATTCCATTAATCATTTCAACATTCATAATATCGTTTATTTTTTACAAGTCATATATTCATAAACATTCACAAAGTAAAGTCAGTATGCTTGTAAGCTGCGTACTTAAAGCATTGCTTTTATTGGTACAGGTCAGAACGGCTTAGCTTCACTTAAGAATATATTTCATGAGCGCTTAATGTTTGAAATTTACTACCTTAAAGAAACTTATAGTTGAATTCATTTAAGTCAGAATTTATTAGTTGCTTACAATATTTTACGTTGCAAGCTTGAATAAATGTAGCCAGTATTATAAACTTAACCTCAATGTGAGTTAGAAACAAATTTATTATAATAGTTGCAGCTAGGCAGTCAAAATATAATTTACTCACCTCTGAAGATAACGTTCATTTTAACTTAACATTATATAAAAAGTATCAACCAAATTTGTTCGGTAGTTTGTTCGGTTTATATATATATAGATGCCTTGTATATGAAACCCATTTTTTTTTAATTAAATAATCACTAAAAGTAAAAAAAAGCATTTCAAAGTCATAAACGTTACGTTAATATTCCGGAGTTTTGACGTCACGTCACGCTGTTATCCATCCATCCAACAATGCATCCACTGGAACAGCCACGTCATCTATTAGTCATTGCACGTCGCGTGTAATGGAAATTGCGTGCGATCACCAAAAACTGAACAAAACCCCTTTTCCAAATGCGAAGACACCCTACAGTCAAAGTATCGACTTTGATATGATTTGAGTTTCTGAGGCAACTTTTTTGTCTTAGAGACACTGAAAATATCGATACTATTAATCAAACAAGAACAAGGTTGAAACTGTAATTTCTAATCTAAAGCGTAATCTATCTACAGATAAATTATATTTTTAATAAAGACACCAAAACATATTTTTGTCTGTCTGTTACAGTGTCTCGCGGAAAAAACTCTATAGATTAAATTGAATCTTGCCATTATGACTGACATATGATATCTACAATACATTTTTGGATATATTATCTGTCCCCACGAGATGAAGATAAATGTTAGCACAGAGGTTCTGTTAACAGATTAATAAATAATATTGCGAGTGGTTTTATAGGTATTACAATACAAATTTAATTTCTAATTCATAAAACTAAGAATAAAATTTTCTTCGGGTGTGGATACTATTTGCAAACGTAAGGTTTGTGTTTTCCAAATTAAAACGTGTGTTACTAGTTATGAAATAAAAATCTAAATTTTCAAGTCACTTTTCTCTTTCTAACACGTTACATATGTATTTAAACCGTCAACAATTAAAGTAGGCAGATTTGGGGGAAAAAATCCCCCAATTTATAATCATTTAAATGTAGCTTCTCGCCATTCGCCCGCAAAACAACAAGAGCTTCAGTCAGCACGCTTAATGGCTTAAAAATAGCTTAAAAATCGGTACATCGGGTGTCAGTAACGCGAATACAATGAGTAATCGTTTGAAACGCGGCGCGCACCGCTCGTAAATAGTCGCGAATAAGCCAGCAGGTACAGACAGATCCGGGGGCTAATGCGTCTGTATTGCTTGTCCAGCATTTTGACAGATATCGTGTTGTATAGTGTGAGTGAAGCACGAAAGGCGGTTTTATTTACTGATCAGCAAACCGCCCTCGCTTCGCTTCAAAAATACGCCTTACACTTAGAAATAACACCTATATTATTATTGAACTAGGTTTTTCTTGTTCTGAGAATACGAAATATATATAGTCTATCATATATATTTTTTATTTATGGACAGATTAAAATGCAACGAACTTTAAATATAAAGTGATGCTTGCATTAGTGAAAACCATGACGAACTCGGTTAAGGCGTTTACTCTTAATTATTGTTTTGGGTTCTATTGCGTCAATATAGGTCCGTAATAATAGTTTTTCTCATATATCGTTCATGTGCAGAAACCGTTCAGTTAGAATTTTATTTTACGTAAAGTTAAGATGTTAATGCTACATTTTAGTCCGTAATGTGCTGAGAACTATAAAGTGAGATAAACTTATAGATAACCAAGTTATCTTATCTACGTGCATTTAATACTATATCAATGTATGAAATTATTTATATAAGTATTTTAGTAAGTTTCTTGTAATTACTACACGCATTTAAGAGAAGTTTCTTTGTTTTGAGAACGAAATTTTGAATTTTATCTTGTTGTTATTGTAAAGTACCAGGTTCTATCAGATGCTAAGCATCATGTGTTCCTTAGGTGTTCAAAACTATTACTTTCTATTAATTAGTTTTTCAGTCATTTCTTTTTACTATCCAAAGACAACATTTTTGCATATAACGTCGGAATAAATGTGCAGTACTATTTCTCCATTCGTGAATATGAATCGCTTGTAATTTTTCAATTCATTTTTCCAATCTCGCATGACTTAAATCATCGACTAATCGCGGACACCGGTTTAATAGGTAAGATTTACGAGCGCTCATCTGGTCAGGGGTCCGGCTCCGGCTCCGGCGACCGACGGGCCCGGCGCGGCGGACGGCAATTTGTCCCGGCGTCGCCATGTTGGATCGTAGCTGTTTAAATTCGTCGTATTTAAAATTACAAAATGAATATTTGTCGAATAGGATATAATTAAATTGTCATTTCTAATTTTGTATATTGTATAATTTATTAGATCAAACTCCGAATTAATTATAACATTTATGCGGAAAACAAAAATATGTATTTTTGTTTTATTCCGCATATATTGACTTTTTTCTTTCTTTTGTTCTTATTTTAAATATTTAAATAATTGAACGTTTTAAAAATAATTATTGAGTAGGTACTTGCGATCGGTTTGTAGGTACATATTAAGTACTACGTACCTACGTATTTATACTGCATCAGGTTTACGTTAGGTTAAGTATATTAGGTTATTCTACGATGTGATAAAAATTATATTTGATCGCATCATACAGTAACTAAATATCGTTAGGCGTTAAATAGTGTTTAAATGTATTGTTAAATGAACAATAAAGCTTCGATGTACACTGTCAAAATACACGTGATGAAACAGGACTTTTATTACAAAAGTATGACATTTTATTATTTTTGATCTACTTTTAAATATACCACAAATCACAATAAACGGCCTGTAACGTCAAATAAAACATCAAAGTACATTGCGAGTCACCAGGTCCGGTCGATACGGTGCCGTGACTGGCAGCCGTAAAACACTGTACGAAAAAAACCTTCGTAGAAAAACATTAAATTACAGAGTAATAAGCCCGCGGACGCCCAAACTTCGGGTGATCGACCCCGGTTGTAACGAATTTTCTAGATTTTCCACGTGGGAAATTCGCGAGAAGTGTGAAAAATTACCGACGGGTAAAGGTAAAGCTTGGTTTTTGATTAAAAATTGTCTGTTGTAATAAGATAAAGCTTTGTTGAAAGTTGAATGGTATGCCGGAGCCGTAGTACATTTCATGCTCGTTTTCTGCCAGCGATACATGTATTTTGACATGTCATTGGAGCGTTTGTTAGGACCCGTCCACGTTTCAAAAGAGAATCGTAAAGTCACATTCACACTACATTTGTTTTAGAAATCACAGTTCATAGCTTTGTTATTACCCGTCTGATGGCGTTGTACTCATATATATTGAATTAGCAGAACTTTTAAACAATTAACCAATACCAATCAAAAAAAAATTTAATCAGAAGTAGACCAGCTAAATTATTCATACGTCATTTCGTTTTGCAAAATTAATTCCGACGCATTAATATTCTGCGAAAGCAATTTGGATTTGAAACTTTGTTTTAAAATAATTCTTTTTTTTAATTCAAATATTCTACACAATCAGAAATTATATTGAAAACAAATGGTGCTGATCGTTTCCTACAATAAAAAAACCTTCTACGTTATTAAAAAAGTTTATTATTGCATTAACATTGATCAGTGGAAGTATTGTATTAACATTAAGCAATATAGAAATGACTAAACTAAATTTTACAATCATTAATGATGATTGTTATTAATATGAGTGTTACACAGCCTGTTAATACATCTCGCTCATTTACACACAGAACCTACACAGAAAAACTTTTATACTTTAAGTCTGCTATCCTCTCGATTTACTTTAAAGCTAGTATAAAAAATATTAAATTTAAATATAATCTTTCTCAGTTGCTACGTGTATCGGATAAGCCAAGTTATCGAAACCTATTCAAAAGTTTATAATTTTTTTTATTTTTATATTTAAATGTTACCTGGTTTGACTATGAAAGAAATAGATTAAAGTCAA
>DWPT01005197.1:0-12442 GCA_018251895.1 Agathymus mariae mariae
ATCCATACATTGTTCTTAAATACTTAATGCAATTAGCCTTTTTCAACAATTTCACGTATATTATTAAAATGAAATCTTTCCGCTACTCAATTAGATTTGATGACAATTTTTTTTTTCTCGAAGATATGTGTGTTGTCCAAAATGGCAATAGACATGGTATACACCATTAGACACTTAGAACAAAATAATTCTGTCACTGACTTAGACGAGTAAAGAGTTTATGGTCTTAGGAGTTAACTTTGGTGGCAAATTTGGAAAGGTCTATTTAAAATATCATTTCAGGTCCCCACACATTGCCCATTTCAACTCAAAATTTCCACAGATAATAGAAAATATTCCTAGATTATATAATTTGAACTAGTTTGAATTTGAACGATTCATTTCTGGTATTAATTATCTGAGAGATCTGAGAACCCAAATAAAGTTAACTAATTACACGTACAGAAGATTGATAAACTTAAACGTTCGTGCAGAATTAAAAGTTAGTATCTTCATATGGGAAATCAAGGATAAAAACCTTTAATCAAACATTCACTACATACAGATGTTGACCTACACACTATTTGCAAGAAAGTTAAAAGTCAATGGGAATTTTGTATTCAAACAACTGAAATTCGGTTGTCGGCTTTCTGGTCTGAAGTGTACTGCATCGATATAAAAGCATCACCAACAACGAGGTGATAGTGTAAATAAGTAAAAGTAGATACTTTAATTGTGCTCGAAACAGTGAATAATCCATTAGATTTTAAGAGCACAGGAATGTTTCATTCATTTGTTACTCCTATTTACCTAATAAGTTAATTAAGGTACTAAAAATGTAATAAGAAAAGCAAAAGAATATCGCGTTACAATCAGCAATATATGTATCGGAGGTAGTAAGGATTCGCCGGTTTTAACACAAGTGTTAGAACCGTCGAATCCTTACTACTATCGGAGATGTACAGCCTTACCAGCGTCACGGTCAGTCATGTTCGCGGGCGGATAACTGGGTAATTCGATCACAGTAAATTTTGCACAACGACTCACTGTTTTAACAATACAAACGAAAC
This sequence comes from Agathymus mariae mariae, assembly GCA_018251895.1. NCBI lineage: Eukaryota > Metazoa > Arthropoda > Insecta > Lepidoptera > Hesperiidae > Agathymus > Agathymus mariae. Next base: position 1,050 of record DWPT01005197.1, read on the forward strand.
GTGTGTGGTGTAGTAGACAGGGACTAGTCCCCAGCATGATTGAAACACAAGTGAAGCATGCTGTATAGCGCCTATCCCTTAGCTAGGCTCCGTAGTAGCACGAATTACCGAGTGTTGAGTCGTAGCGACGGTGCTGCCGGCGCTGGGATCACGTGCCGCGTTCCATTTGGTAACTGTATTCGTAACCGTCTGTGGTCGTTGTGGACCGTGACCATCCAACGAGACACGTCCTCTGGTGTTTATTATACGACAAAGAACACACATAGCACGGTAACAATTGTCCTGATAAAAGAAAACTATTACAACAGCAGTTTTATTACATTTTACATCTTTAACATTTCTAAGTGAAAACGAAACAAACACAGGACCAAGAATTCATAAGGTCGGCTAAACTGCTGAGTACTTTTTACTATTCACAATCAATTATCATCAATGAAAAACATAATATCTCATTTTGAGCAGGTATCGTATTCGTGGTCTATGGCTTTATATTTAGCTACTAGACCCGGTTATGAAATGACTTCAGGTACGGTCCGACCATCCGAACTATGGTTCCATGCTATCACTCAACTTTACATCTATTTCGGCATCGGCAAGTCGTGGTATTGGCTAAGAATTTTTTCAGTTAATATTTTTTCATACTTCCATTCATCTATACAGTTATATAGTTCAACGATTTTTCGTATACCACTAAATCTAGAAAGCCATCATGAAATTTTTCTGAGTGATCACCTGACTCCCACTCCGTCTTCTTACTTCTGTCGATCACCTTTTTCCATTACTCAAGCCACAGATCTATAAGCCGTTTACGAAAATCGTGTATTATCAAAATTATTGCTTTATTATTATAAAATTTCCTAAATTCATTGAATTTGACTTACTAATATGTATTATCGTAATCGGTTCGGCATTTCCGCGAAGTGCAATGCGAAAAAAGTAAAGGTAAAAATTTTCGAAAAACATTTTTAACTTCTACATAGACAACAAACCCTATTTGTTAATATAAACAATTTCAACCTCTGTTTGCACCAGATGTATTCGCATCTTCGGAGGTCGTTTGCGTCAAATGATTATTATGAAAGCGTGCAAAACTAAATGACGATAGTGACCTTACGCACCGTGTTTCGTGTCGCAAGGGCCGATTCGTTACACAACTGGTCAATGTTCTTAGTTTATTCGTCTGTTCTATTGTAATTCGGCACTTTTGGTCGATTACTATTCTAACACTGTCCACATGAGGCAATAGACGAAACCCTTTGCTTATATTGTTTTTTTAAATTTCAAACACGAAGCCCTGACTTTAACTCTGTCGTTCGGTAGCGTAGTATGCGTGGGCAGCAAGGACCGTGCCATCGCACCGTGGAGGAACGCCAAGAATCTAGTCAATGTTGATGGAACTTCATTATATTCCACTTATTCACGTTTAAGAAAGCTTCCTATTCTCGATCATTAAAAAAGTTTCTAGCCAAGACTGTCATAACTATACTTAAGTTATAGAAATACATAGATATATATTGTATCGCCGACGCGCAATGCGACCCCGGCATTGAGCTACTCGCGAGGAAACCGATGTATTTACAATCATCCGATATGGCATCATTGATATTATTATATGTTTATTATTTATTACGTTTCTGTTAGCCACTTATTCATAATATGTTTGATATTACATCCATTATGATATCGGGTTTGCTGGTATAGTGTAAGTATGTCGGATGTATGGGTTTGAATAGACCCGGTCTTGTGTGTATGCCAAATTCCCTCGCCCGAGGTACGCCCTATTAGTGTGAGGTAACATCAGATCCCTTTCATTTAAGGTATATTTAAATAACAAAATAATATTCAGAATAATAATGTATTGTACAGTATAGGTATAGCTTTCGATTACAGTGTAGTAATTACCTGTTTATCAGTGCTAGAATGATTTAATGTCATATTTTATTTTCTGTGGCTCATTATAAATCTTAATTTAATAATAAATTTGTAATAAATCAATATCAAGTTATTGAGTTTTATTAATATTTGTTTTAATTGGCGTGTTTAAGATAAAATGTGTTTACATTTAAAAGCCTTGCTTATATATCATCCAAACTCGCTCTATTCACAAATTGCCAAAATGCACCAAATTTTCAGTGGAAGTTTAATAAAATGGTAAGATTTATTAGTCACTTTCATTTCCTTTCATGTCTGGGCTAAGATTGTGTGACGTCATACCAGTGTCTTTTAAATAAAATAGTGAATACTTATTACATTGATGTTACTAAAAATAACCTAATTTAATGTTAAACGGAATTATGTGCCTAATATTATACATAGTTGGTGATAGCGATTTGCGATTAGTCTTGAGGACTTTATGAGACAAAAACGTATAGCCGTTCAGTTTGTTAATTTTTTGTGTATGAGTGTCTGGTACACACACATAGCCAAGCAGCAGTTATGGGCTGTAATGATGATGAATAATTATTTATTTTTATCATCGAATTTTTCAACGGTGCGTTGTATAAAACTGAAGTAAAAATATAAACAAAACCTATAGCCGAGGCAACTGCAGATTAGGAATAAATAGTTCTTCCCGCAGCGCAAAGCTAACTCATATTACAAGTCAGAATTCTATTGACCTACTGAGTGATAGAACTCTTCTTAAAATGGTACATGTACTGGTAATGAAGCACGGTGCAAGAAGTCGTATTGAAGCCAAGCCAAAATTCCTTGCTCGTAATGCGCCCTGCTTACAGTACAGTAAAAGTGGTAGCTGATCTCTTTTGTTCGAGATCGATGAACTTTGTATCCAGTTTGATCCAGTAAGTACAAACGTTTCAGGCTGTCGGTTTCTGTTAAATAAACAGATTGTCGAATAAACAAATACATAAATACTGGTTATGAAGACCAATAATATCAGCATCGTCCAATCTATGAGAAAGTGTAATTACTGCTAATAAATAATATTTTTACATTCTTTTTTAATTAATTTAGTAGAAATCGGTCAAATATTACGCTGGTGGAACGTTTCCTTTGCTCTCGATATGACAACTGAAATACAAATCGCAACTATGACGAATTCGCAGCCTAAAGTCATATCGGGTATTGCTAGTGTGTGTGTCTACACACAATCCATTAAAATATATCGCCTAGTGAACTCTGCTTTAGACTAGTCTAGATGATCGTAAAGCCATTGTTTACGTACTCGTACACAGCTCACAACGAGGTCAAGGCGTATTACTGAGATTTATCATTACTGAGGTGCTCGTGTCCGGCCTGATTCAGGGTTTCTTTCTTTAGCGAACCCGACACTGTCGTAGGGTCACGTGTGGCGATGCACGTGTTGCAATGATACGCCCGCAAAACAGGGTTGCCAGACGAATTTGGCAAATTTATCGAATAAATAGAACATGAGGAGGAAGCCTAGGATTTTCGTTAAAGCACATTGGAAACATTCAATTTAAATTATATTTACACTTAATCTATTTTAAATATGTTTTTTTTAATTATACGATTTTTGGACGAAAGATATATAAACAAATGCAACGAAGCAACCAGTAACCAGTTGTTTTTTATATTGAAATTTGTAAATCAAGGAATTGATTAATTATGTAAATGGCTTAGAAAGATTAAGGCGCTCTACTTAAACTTTTCTCACCTCGACAAAATAACAAACTCGAACAAAGTGCTGAAATGATGAATCGCATGATGCCCGAAGAGTTCAAAACCATGGTAAATTGCTATAAAGGTATTTATGGTAAGTTGCCCTCATCGTATAACCATTTAATGTGGTACGGTTTAGTAGGTTCATAGTTAATTTTTATTATCTATTATTGTAGTAAAACAAAAATAAATATTACGTATGATTCAGTTTAATAATGATGGTCTACTTTGCGATAATATATATTAAATTTTATTGTAGTTAAGTAAATTATAATACTCACCCACTCACTTCACAAGATTTAAAAAACGAGTTAAGGGATATTATCTGGTAGTTTAATGGTTTCCTTGTTTGCTTCTTATCATTTGTTTTTGTTTTCATATGAGTATTTTCGTTTTTATGTGTGGGAATTTTATATATATTTAAAGGTTATCTGGAAGAAGGCGCCACTTAGTGATAAGATCGCAATTTGTGATCAACATGTATTTAATTGTAATAATTGTGATTTAATTATGTTTTCCTCGTTCAAAACTATTGTTTTTTTGGTATCATAAAGTGTAATAAATAAATATTCACTCTTATTATTATAATGAATTGAGTTAGTGATAATTATTATTGTTATAAAATTGTTATCTCGTCACGAAATCAGCAGTGATTTTTTTCCTGAAATGCGTGCAGGTCCGCCAAAACAAATCTAGCAACCCTGCTTCCAAGATGTGTAGTATTGAAATAATTACTTATGCAATGAGTTGCCATATAACTGGATAACATAAATAGGTCGCTACGACATTTTAATAAAACTGATCGCAACCACATATTTATTGTGCAAATAAATACGCATGTATTTGTAAAATTACATGTTCTAGAATTAATTAATTGTTTGAATATTTAATTCTATTTATCCAATTTATGATTGTATGATATAATTAAATAAATTGGTACTTGGAACTTGTTTTTAGTCTTTTAAATGTCCAAAAATATAGGAACGCAAATACAGTTTTTTTTTCTTAAATCTAAAGAAAGATAATTAAACCGAAAATATTTCTGTAATTTCATAAGAAGGCACCATAAGACTGCGAAATATGTTTTAATAGCAAGCATGCTTCTACTGCTGTGTACACTAGGGTCATTGTTAATGTTTTCTGTATTGTACAGACAGAAGATACCTACTCATGTAAAGTAAATACAATGTACGTAATATTTTATTTTCAAGTATGTACTTGGCAGCATGACGGAAGTATTCATTTCTAAGAGCTCGCTTGACTGACGATGTTGATTATTTTCCTCAGTTCTTACGGGCCTTACCGCAGTATCTATTACCATGACATTAATTAGAATGGACTTTTTTATTAATCATTTTTTATTTGCCTACAAAAAAATAATTGTGGCAGAAAAATAGATAAAAACTAATGTTTCTTCCTCTTTGTATAGCATTATTTTTATATTATTCCTATAATTTATACACTGAATTATTGTCCCACTGCAGGGCTCGATCTTTCACCCCAAAGCAGACTGACACGTCCTCATAGATTTTTTTGCGAAGCATAAAACAAGATGAAATTAGTTCCATTTAACGATACTATTTTATTAAACTCTTATTGAAAATTTCTTACATTTCGGCAATTTGTAAACCAAACTATTATAGACTATATATATGAACTTGAGATATGTTAATAGAGATTATCTATATGTGAGGTTAAGGCGATTAGAACATGTTCAACCAAAACACGTCAATGAAAATAAACATGAGTGAGACCCAATAACATTATTATTAGCATCGATTTATTACAAACTTATTATTAAATTAAGATTTATAAAGAGCGATTGACAATAAAATATGACATATTAAATCATTGGAACACAAATAGGTAGTGTAGTAAGTAGCTTACTACACTGTGATTGGGTGCTGTACGTACCTATATTGTATTACACTGTGAATATTATATTTTATTTTATTATTAATTCACACTACAGAAAACATTAGTCATGGATCAAAACGAAATATCTGTGGTGACGCATTACAAATGTCATTGATAATTGTTATCACATAGAGCAGACAATATATTTTCATATGTTGTAACGGTAAGTAGGTCGAACATAATGGTTTATTTAATGTGTCTGGATTCGTAAAATATTTTTACTCAATAAATTGTTTATTTCACTAAAACTATGTTTATTTCATGAGTATCATCAATCATTTAGTCCTTTATTCCAATAATTTAACAAATATTTGATTTTATTAAAATGCAAAAATCATTTATCGATACACAATTGATGCACGATGTTCCATTTTATTTATCACATGAGTAAATGTAATTGATTTTCTTGGATTTTCCAAATCACAAGTTATGCATAGTTCTTATCTGCTGAATTTCAAAATAGAATAGTATAACTCATTTTTAATATATAAATCAACTTGTATCGTTCAGGCAGAAAGTTAGGTATATTTTTAAACGTGCAAAGGTTATAAGTAAATGTGCAAATACAGACAGTTTAGAATCCGGAATCAACAGCCGAGTTCGTAAACACAAATGTCATAAATTCATAACAATGACAAGAGTAATAAATGATTATAAATGTAAGAAGTTATGAACATAGCGTAGTTAATCAGTGAGTTCGCTCGATTTAAAAATAGAATAAAACGTATAATAGCGGGAATCGGCCGGATGCACAAGTTGCGCAATAGCGTGCGTGACGTCATAAGGATAATAGCAGCACCTTGACCTTAGTCTAATGTCAACGTGGCGCCGGCTAGCGTCTGCGCAGTGCGCGCGTCCGCACGATTCTCTAGGGCTGTCAGGGAGTCTGTACATACAATCTGAATTTTCATTTCAAATTTTATTAATAGTTAAATATTGTATAAAGATGTAGTTTTTTTCGTACAGACAAATGAAGTTTTTAGGAGTTAACTAAAAAAACGGCGTTTTTTTGTTTATATTGGTTTTGGATGAGTGTCTGACCATTATTTTATTCAATATAACCTAAAATCGTTCCACTCTTGCACTCTTCTTCACCGATGCAAGTGAATATAAAATTATAATACTGTCATAATTAAAAAATTTGAGTTGCATGCACTTTCAATCTCAAGTTTACCGCGCGAGAGCGTGCCTTGTAGTTGTTGCGTGCATTGTGAAATAATATAGTTTTAGACATAATTTATTCTAATAATAAAACTTTAACGGGGTCAGATCTGTTCATCGCAAGTATTTGGAAATTTTATTATAGGCAGATATTTTTAGCGATATTAAGATCTAAACATATTTTTTTGGATTTTTTGTCTGTCTTCCTATTTGTCAGCCTTTTGATCACGTATAACAAAAACCGCTGAACATATTTAGATGATTCTTAGCATATTTGGAGTTTATATTATAGATAAAAATCAAGGACACCTTTTCACTCTGTCATTGAACTCGCGTTACTATGTATGCATAAAATAATATTTATACAGCCACGACCTTGTTGAGTGACAACCCTTAATGGTTTATATAATATACTAGGAAAAAACAAGTCTGAGGAAATGCAACTTGCCATTTATAATTTCAAATACATCATCGCCCTTTACATTTCGTAAGCGTTTATCTAATTTATCATAGTTATTACGAAAGTGCGCCTGTTACTTGTTCTGTTAAAACATAACGATATACTTTAACACGTTTGCCGAAATGCCAGGTTTATGAGACCTTGTATGTCTTCATCAGTGCGCCCAGGGCGAGTTTTAACTTTGGTTGTTACTTTATTAAAAATGTGATAAAGCTGACGAATAACAAAGATGTCAATATTAAAATGTATGAATTAGCAAGCTTTTTGTAGAGTTAGGCAGTTCCAGTTATTCTGGTCATTCCAAATTGTGTTGAGATTACAGCTGAAGTTGTGTAGTGAAGATAACTTTGATCTACATAAAATCTTGTATGAAATGAAATAAATTAATTAAAGACAACAATCTTCTTTCTTCTCCTTCTTTTAAAAAAAGAGACGATTTTTTTAGGGATTAATATTGTTATGTGGAATTTTTATATATTAAAACTGACAATCGTCCAACGTTGTTGGGTGGTTCCGGGATCGCACAGTGAACCAGTATCACCCTTGCATAAACAACATTGCATGTTCCTTCTGGGGGGGACACAACAAAAACTTTATACTTATTTATTCGCTTACCCAGTAAAAATTGAACACTTAAACCCTATTGTTAGTTAAGTAGCCTGTAGCAATATTAAAGTTAATGCTTTCAAACAGCCAGACAAAACTATACATTTTTTTATTGTTAATAAGGACGGTTACAATTTCATTCACTTACACTAATTTACATTTTATTACGTTGAGATAATATGTTTAAGGGAACTGCCTAAGAAAAAATGCGAAATAATCTCACCAAATTCGAATACGGAGAAAGCAATTTAAATATGAATCTGATCCTTTTAGTCATTAGAATAGAATTGAAAGAAAACGGAGGTTAACAAATGTAAGATAGAAGCGTGACTCACCGGTGAACACTATCCTCTTTAAATTTTTCCTTGATCTCATCTGAGCGATGCTATTTATCTTTGCATGTAATTACTTTGTATGTTAATACTGACTGTATGTACTGTATGTATGTAAATTAGGTTAAGAGCCAATATGAAAAAGAAAATCTGATGGCATACCATGATTTTATCTTCTCCATATTAGAGATTTTTTGTTTTCAAGTATTTTTTTTTTTCTATTGATAACGCTAAAGCTTGTGTGGAGCTATAAACGATTAAAAAAAAATCGATGAACGAACAGATTAGAAAAAGGGGTTCAATGGTTTTCTTCACATATAAATGTATATATAATTATATACTTGAGGCATATTTGTATCGATCGATGGGTATTGGATGGATTTGATAGATATTGATCATCCAACAGCAAAGTCACAAACGAGAAAAAGGACTTACATTTTGTTACGTTTCGAGTTAGATTATTCATGAGTTTATAATTTAAATTACTATTGAATGATATTCTCTTAATGGAGTTAAGTAGATATCAAGTGTCTGTCAAATTGGATGTTTGATTATAATTTAAATTACTATTGAATGATATTCTCTTAATGGAGTTAAGTAGATATCAAGTGTCTGTCAAATTCAATGTTTGATGTGAATGTGTACAATTTTCACTTTACCTTGACTTCGTGATATCTTGATTTAAACCTGTAATAATTGGTTATAAATTATCGAGGTATTCTGATCGAGTAATATCTTAACTCGGGTGTCCGGTAGGTATTAGGTAGGTATGTACTTGATGAGTGCTTAAATAATACAGTTTTAAAGTTCCAGAACTATGTATGTATTTGTTACCAATACGAATATATTAGCACTGCTGCTTTTACTGTAATTTTGGACCGCTAATATACGGCGAAAATATTATTCAGATGAACGAAGTCCACAAGCGAAATGCGTCATTGTCGCCGGGTAGAAACATGTACGCAGTAGGAAGTGAGTTGTTTCTTTGAATGTACGAGTAACAGCTGTAGTCCCATTGTTAACGAGTAAATAATGGATGTAATTGGCTTATGCGTCAGCGTTATGAAAATATAAGTGCTAAATCAAATTACATATCATTTTAGCAGCGACGAAACTCACTGTTACTGGTATTTCTTACCATGCTAATTTTAAGATCGGAATACTTTTAAGATATAAAATCTTTGAAATATATAGATTATCTGGCGAGATTCTACTTTAGGTTTTATTAACGCAATTTTTCTTCTATTTCTGGTTCCAAAACTAAAGGAACTCTGTATCCCTGATAAATTGCCTTCCGAGTACCTAATTGTCACGAGAGTAGACTACTGACTGAGAATACTCACTGATTATACCCAGCGATGGGTTACTCGTTCCAATACTATATTTGCCGAGAGTTACGTAATCAGTAATCTGAACGTCATCAGATTTTTCAGTTGAAAGTAAAATTATATTGTTACACACCTGACTCGTATATCTGAAGCCTGTAAAAAAATCTTTTTTAATATTACTTTAATCTCCAGCTGTAATTACTTAGATATGTGAATTCTCGATCTCTTTCTGTATAATTTTATCCTCATAATTAAGTCGTCTTCAACATGTGGTTAAATATCCAAAAGATTAATGGTGCCGCTTAGAAATTTTCGATCTAGTAAAATCAGTTACATCTGATCGTCGATAGTCGAACTTCTATGTAATATTTATACTTACCTCAGTCTGACGTCAGTGACAAATAACACGCACCATAAGAAGTTATAGATCCGTCGATCCTACTACGAGTAGTCCAGACCGAATTGTATTGTTTGGAGAACAAACAAGTCCATAAAATTGTTATTGTTTGTTGTTTGGGTTCCATGTTATCTAAATTGTCGGAAATATGGTAATATATTATTCCAAATAGGTTTTTTACTACTGAATACATAAGGGGTATTTGTGGTAATAGGTGAATGTTTGATTGTTTATCTTTTGAATAACAACATTTTATTTATAAAGCGTATCGAGAAATCGAGTTTGAATAAATCGATTTATATAGCGTTAGTATAGCCGATGTGATTTTGTATCGTAATGTTGCCTTATACTGCCATTGAGAAGATGATATCTTCTCCAGCACGAAGCCTTGGAAGGGTGGCCCGTTAGGATTTTGAGCTCGATCGAGTTAATTAGTTAGTAGGCGAGGACAATTATGCGAGTGTCTTGTGGAACATCGGTAGTTCTAGATTTATATAGCAAGTCAATTCTAATTGATTGAGTGTTCGTATTCCCCATTTACAGTGATTGATTTAATAGAGTGCTTCTTTTTTCTATTTTTCTAATATACCTAGAAACAGTCCAAGCTGTCGGTTCAAGACTCTATTACTGTGCCAGAAACAGTCGTTATTCGTCATGTTATTCGTGTTAATAGAAATAAGCTCTACTCACTGGTACAAGATTATACGCCTACCGATATTGCTAGTGAGTCAGATATCCAAACATTCGACAAAGTTATCTGTGGCTAAATACTATATACAGTATAAAGTTCACGGATAACATGAATACTAGAATTAGATATCCCGAACAACGTGACGAACCTCACTATCAGTTATTACAAATATGGTAAAAGCAAATTTCTTACCAAGGTAACAAATATAATATATACTGGTTAAGTAAAGAACGAATCTGAGTCCATAAATACAAATTTTATCAAATTCATTGACTCACCCGGCTACCTACTCACATGCCATGCAATGTAGTTATGAAAATAATTGAATTAAATGCTTGAATAACATCAAAGACGAAGACAAAACCTACAAGCAAGCTTACTTAAACATTATTATAATTGTAACACAGTGTTACGTATGCAAATAGTCCTTTGCATTATCTGGGCGTGCATTGATTGTTAAAAAAAAAGATTCTTAAAAGACAAGGATATAATCTGAAGAAATAACTTTATTAGAACGATGTACGAAATGTAAAAATTGAAAAGTCACCAATCAAAGGTTCTCCCTAGGCATCTGGAAAATACAACATCTATAGGCTTACATAGCAGGCACCCATGATACACAATCAACCTAAACTACCTCTTAATTTTATCTACCTCTAATTAATGAACAATCATGGAGATCACTCACTATGAAAAAGGTTCCGACACAAATGGTGTAACAGATGATATGATTTTTAATTATATATTTTAAGTAGTTGACTCACGAACTAACTTTTTAGTCGTTTTTGTTAGTAACAATAATTTCCAGATCTCAAAAGGATACATCAAATTACAACCTTATAAGCTTTATGCTTAGCCT
>DWPT01005198.1:0-12439 GCA_018251895.1 Agathymus mariae mariae
CATGATTGATTATTTAAAGAAGGGAGCTAGTATGACAGACTCCTACCATGCCGAACAAATAAAAAAGTTGCGGGAAGCCATTAAGAAAAAAAAACGAAGCAAACTTCGTGCGAAGGTGCTGTTTCACCGAAACAACGTATCCTCTCACAAAGCTCAAGTTGCGCTGGATACCATACGGGAAGCGGACTTCGGATTGGTTGAGCACCCTCCCTTTTCTCCAGACCTAGCCCCCCGCGACTTCTATCTCTTTTGTCACCTTAAGGAACACCTCAGAGGCCAGAAATTTGCCGATAATAGTGAAGTAATGGATGCTGTACAAACGTTTTTCGAGCAGCAAGATAAAAAAATATTTTTAAATGGAATACAACCTTTAGAGAAGAGATGGTCTAAATGTATAAACTTATTAGGAGATTATGTAGAAAAGTTAATGTAATTTGAAAGAGTAAATGTTGTATTATACATTGATATCCATTACTTTTTGATCGCCCTAGTACAAATAAATTAACTTGATACTTGAATTGTTAAATTATTTAAAATTTTGATTACACCTTTGGGACGCTGGGTATTGAATCCGGATTGATACCTATCTCTAACGAACTCGCGATTTTTATTATTCTCTAATTGTATGAAGAAGTTTAAGGAATTATCTCTCTGCAGTATTATTACTTATAAATGTTATACAATTGACAACACGGCAACAGTGTGACCACAGTGGATTCCACTGTATAATTACAGCCAATTGACTTCAACTCTCCCTACTGAATCTCAAGACAATCCCATTACGTGCTATTAGATCCCGAATACACATATACACGGATCAATAGGAGACTTGCAAATCCAATTAACCTGCAACACTTCAGCCCACATGTTCGCAGATACACGAAACCGGTTATAACCGGCTAACAATGCCGTTAACCAATGGAAATGGTCCGGTTAATCGTGTATGGGCTGTATGCGTGTATTTATCGCCCGGTTTCGAGTTCAATCCGCGCGAATTATCCCGCTTTGTTCCGAAATGGAACGGCTAACTGAGCACCTGCTGTCCACTATTAAGGAAAATGAGGTAGGAATCGTTTGAGGGTTTTATTTTTTATCGCGGTGTACCTTTCGTTACGCCTTACACATCACATGGTACCTGCAGTGATGTCCTGTAGATTAAGTTGTATTTTTCTTTATTGTTCGACGTTAGCGATGGTCAGTCAGTATATATATACATATATTATAGTCAAAGGCATGTTAATGAAAAGACGTCCATATCCAATATGAGGTCATATTCAAAGAAAAATCCGACATCGTAATCAGTGCTTACGAAAAGCAAAGTCATTGACATTTAAATGTCAGCCATGTAATGCTACGGGGAATCAGTTAATGTATATGCTAAATAAATTTCTCTTCTTTTTATTTTTTTCCTCTTATTATTTTTCATTTCCCTGTTGTATCGTTAATTGTAAAACCTATCCTGAAGTTTATAAAAAATGCATTGCAAATCTTATTTTATTAAAACTAATATAAGATTTTATAACTTAAGTATCGCAATTCCCTATTATTGCATTAAACATTCACAAAGTGTGCACTTGAAATAATTATAATAAGTTAGCTAAGCTAAAATCTTCATCTTGCCGCTAAATACCACTTAAGAAGTGTTCGTTATTTCAATGTTATTATTTCAATTAACGTTAATGTTTGTGGAATACCAGGCAAACTTTACGTATGGAAGGACAACGCGTCTCTTTTATTATTGTCTCTTAGCAATTTTTAACATTTCTCAAACATTAGGACGGCGTCAGCCAAAACACGAGGAAAAACGAAGATGAACGAGAGCCATTTAGAGTGAACATTATTACCTCTGATTATCGCACAGCTGGACTCGGGTGGTCAGTCACAATGAGAGATTTATGCATCGTGTCAGTGCTCGTACACGCCTGTCGAATTCATTTTGACATGTTTCGGTTGCTGTCGGAGAGCTACTTAACAAGTCGGTTTGACGCTTCTTTTCGTTTTATTTGGTATTTCTGTATTTCTCTCTTCTACACTATCTCTAAAATGAAAAGTTGTGATTTAAGTCATAGACGCCTATATCCTTACTGGTGGCTCATCTGATCGTTTTCAACTATTATAATTGACTTTTTATAATTCTATCGACATTACCAAATATTTTATAAAATGCACCCTCGAAATATCATTTAGGTCATACAAGAGAAGGGTGTGCGAATCTAGACTTGCACTGGTAGCCTAAATACCTAGCGGGCCAGATGGGGTGGTGGTTGTAAAGGGGGTGGTGATGACCTATTTCTTCGCTACTCGATACAGTAAAATGCTACAGCCTTGTTAGGTCGTACCTCTGTTCCGTATAACGTTGCTTTCAGCATACTCAGAATTCGTTAAACCAACTATAATAATACTGATAAAGCAAATACATTATGTTTTGTATCTTTAAATGGTTTAGAGATTGATGCACGTCCAATTTGTCTATACCACCTAATTCAATCTTCCTAATACTCATATATGGCTGTAAGCTTCCATAATTGGCTGGGCAATGACTGCCCTAGTAAAGGTCAAAGTGAAATATTTTAAAACTGTTTGGTTTGCAGTGTTGGACAGCTAGTTTACAAACGGGTTACTACTTTCCCTTTGGTTGGTAACGTAATAGTGATGCGTGTCATTCCCTGCTAATGTAAAAAGACGTCAAATTCGAGCGTTGCTTTCATAGATTTTCTGTGAGATGGATTAACCCATTCATCTATGCAAATCTGCTACTTTCAAATTCCGAAGGTAGGTTAAGGATTTTCGTGTAAAACTTTTCAAGTTTGAAAGACGAAAGTCGGTACAAAATTTTCGAGGCTTTTAGTCAAATGAGATGAATCGTCTCAATCTTGTCAGGTATATATTTTAAAATATTGCCATTGCCAAATGAAATAGATGAACGAATGAATCAATTGATGAACGGACTTTTGGAGCTGATGGTTATTCAGGAATTAGAAATTTTGAACGAAAACTGTTTTTCTTTTTTTTTTTTATACATGTCTTCACTTAAAGCAATTTGAAGCACGGTCCAATCCAGCCATTATTATGTCTCCAAACGCTAGATCTTGTTTCGCCTGGGTAGTGATTCTGATGTTCCATGCAAGGTGATTTACGTGAAGGTTTTCTTCCTGGCATCAAAAAATATTTAGTAATTAGTTTCAGATCTGTATCTACAGCCTGTAATAGTCTGTTTATATTAGGTTAATACAATATGATAATTATCTACCTTTGGCCTGGGGCTGTGCGCCTGCTACATAAATGAATTCTGGAGTGAATTAACCGGCCACCCGATGCTAAGTATTTTGATAACTGGCGAACGTGTCGATGACGCATTCCTCAGGTCTTAGAAGTTGTAGTTTTGAAATTGATTGTAAAGAGGTTTTCGTGTTAACTTAGACATGCAGGTGATCATATTAGACCACATCCATTTTATCATTTAACTTACGGAGCACTAACAAAGTAGGTTTCTATATTAGATCCCGAAATCACAAAACAGATCATAAGTAGTTACTTTGGTGCAGAAAGTCAGATGATAGCAGCGGAAGTGGCACATATCTCTTGCAGGGAGATTGGAACACCGAAGTATGGCGTTCCAATTTGTTCCACACGGGTCACGGAAGTTAGGAGTCATGGAAACATGGAGAAGGCAAGTGATAGTTCAATATAAAATTCTGTTGAAAACTAACAATGAAATGTTCTCTCTAGACTAAAAATTGGAATTTTCGCGTTGACCGTGACGCAAAAGAGAAATTCCGTGAAAAGGTTTACAAAGGTTCGTAAATTTTTAGATATATTGGTAAAATTATAAATATTATTTTCTGAATTTCAGTTCAGTTTCGAAAATAAAATCTATGTTATATATGTATTACTTGCACAAATATAGGTATTCTCAATGTCAGGAAAGGCGAACATGGCTTGTTTGTATTATCGGCTAGTTAAGCAGTAGACACGCCGCGTGATAGCAATCCGTGACCTCCTCACAGAAGTAGCGAATAAGATATGTATCGCAGGTCGTTCGTCCGACCGTGCCCGTAGTTAGTGCACGCACCAACTTGTCACTTTCTAGTTTAGATTATTTCTAGTATAAAAACTCGTAAAAAATTCTGTTTCTTTAGTGATCAACAAAAAGTCTTACATGATGTCTTCGATTGTATGATTGAAATCGCACGATCAACCAATTAGTATCTATTCTACTCACATACATTACAAAATTACTTCTGTCAAATAGGTATATCATACACACTATGGTTATAAATTCATCTTAACAGGTTCAATTCAACTCACATTCACGAAACAAGGGCTGAATTTAGATTACAGTGAAATAATTGTTATAAAAACATACATTTCATTGTACAACGCACAGTTATTATATAATTTCACAAAAATGAAACTCACCGCCGGCTCCTCGGTTTAATCATTGTAATGAGTTTGATCTGTAAGATAAAAAAATTACCATGCTGATATTAAAACATTATCATGTAGTTCAATTTCTACAATTAATACATGATTTTTAACTAATCTATGATTGCAATGAACAAATACCTGTTCTTGAATAGGCTTAGGTTCAGATTCTAATGGGATCAATCCATCCATGAGCTTAAGCCAACCTCCCCAGCTCGCGGTGCATTCAGCTGAATAACATAAGAAGTAATGGCGAACATCATTCGTGTTGGTGGTCCCTGGGCTCGGTACCACTCAGTTTGATCCCGACGGTAATTATATAGTGGTAGGGTATTTTGTTAGCCTGGCTCGCTACACCACCCTTGTTTCATAATGATTCGGTTCCAATGTTGGACGGCCATATTAATAATGCGGTTATCAACTTCGTTTTCGGTAAGCAACTCGTCGGTGATACTGAAGGCTATGGGCGACGGTGACCACTTACCATCAGATGGATCATCTGCTAATTTGTCGACTAGTGATATAAAAAAATAACTGCATATAATTGAAAATATAATTCTTGTTAAGATATTCGAATTAACATTTTTAATAGTTTAAATCTGACATCATTCTTATTTAATTTAACAGTATTTACATATTATAACAGTTGTAACGTTATGTCCCTTGTGAGAAAGTTTTCAAAACTTAGTCTCAGCGAATCACTCGAGTTCGTTCCTGACTAAAGAATATTGATAAAATATCGAAAAATGTGCAAAATGTCAAATTTTTGTCCAAACATTAATGTTTTAATTACACAATAATAAATATATAACATTTAGGAAGCAAAGGTTGAGTTATATTTCACAATATAAATAACGGGAAAAATGGAAAATAGTAAAATTATAAAGAGATTGCGAATTTACTGAGTTAATGTACATTATGAGGAAAGTAACCTCGGGTACCACGTACTTGAATTTTTATTTACCGTATAAAAGGTATATTATTCCGAATGGATACATCCATATCATGAATATGTAATAAATTTTTAACCCAACCTCAGTTGGGGCCAGCCACTAATAACTATGTAACGCAAAAAACCATCTTTGTACTTCGACAAAAATCCTTTCTAAATTGTACCCAACGTATATATCACATGCATGCATATCAGTATATTGTTATAATCTAGTCCCAAAAAAAGGTAGAACAAATAATATAATATGTTTGTCACGTTGCTGATAATGTGAAAAACGTTTTCATGGAGCGAGATATTTGTATGCATTTTGTTTGAGAAGGAAAGAGAAAAAAAATAGATTTGTGTTAGTTCGGCTTATTACAATGCCTGTGGTCATATCTCTTTTCTTTGTTGTTGTCTATGGACGTCCGCAACTCCAGTGGCATTATGCACGCATTAGCCAAAAAGAAAGTACTGATTAAAAAGTATCGGTTGAATTCAAAAGGTAACAATAGATACCCAGACAGGCAAGAGATCCTTCCATCAGGCACGAATGTCGCTGTAGTGAAACAAGGTATTTTATAGCCCAGCTATCTCCAACAGGAGGAATTTGGTGCTAATAACTCCTCAGTTATTGTATTGGCACCAAATTCCTCCTAACGGAGGCGTTACTTACCACGAAGCACTAAGACCAACAAGGTTGGCTAAGATTCGAGAATATATAAAATTATAACAGACAAATGACTACATATAGGGGTCAAAATTTTATTCTATGAAAATATATAAAAATTTAACACGAGTTAATTAGTTCAATGAAGTTTACGATAGATATTTAGGAATTAGAGAATTAAGTATATTCAGAGAATTCTAATTGAAACGCAAACTACTCTATAGCAGGAATATGATGAAAAGCCGGGCCATATACCGCCTCCGATCTAAAAGTCTAAACGTCCTGCTGCGGTATGCGTATTTCATGTCGGCGCGTGTCTTTCTTTGTTTTGAGATTATATTGTAAGTCTGTGTTAGCGTCTCCGCATTCTGTGCTGCTTGTACCTCCTTTGAATATTTCGTGATTCTTGTTTTTGGAGATTTCTTTTGACGCCACGCTTCCTTCCGACTAAGGCGTGAATATTTTTGGGAATTGAATACTGATATCTCACGTAGTCCTCGCACACGAGCGGGTGCTTCGTATTGAAACTTTGACCTTGTGAGAGTTTGGTGTTTTGTGGATGTTTACGCATCTTGCGACTTGAAATTGGATTTGCCGACATATTGGCTAACAGCGACATTTATTACAAAGAATAATGACATACTAGTAATGCTTACAGTATAAGCAGTAGTAGATAAAAATGATAATTTGTGACTGCTTGTTCAATTTTTTTAAGTAAATGATCGACAAATGAATGGATGAGCCACCCAATGGTAGGAGGTCACTCTCGCCCAACAACCCTCTCGGTTGTAACACCTGTTATTAAAATTATATTATTATTAAAATAACTGCATTAGGCTACTTTCATCTTGGGCGGAGAAATAAAATTCGACAAGAAGGAATTGAATAAATTAGAAGTATTTATTTATTTAGTTTGTGCACCCAATAGAATTACAGGAATCAAAATATAAATTACATGTATGCACAAGGGCACAATTTATATTTAATCAGAATTTCTTTCAGTAGCCCAAAAAATGGAAAAATTATACTGTGAGGCAAACTTAATGCATACCTAATAATAATATATGTACATATATAACACACGCAGAAGACAAAGTTCAACTACTAATTTACTATGAAACTCAATTTTGATACGAATAGAAAAAAAAAAATGTAATGTTTTTGTAACGGACTGAAAAGTATAAAAGATTTCTTCTTCTTTTTTCACAGTGAAGAATTAAAAAAAAAATAATATCAATGTTAAAAATCGCTACTTAAAAGTAAATTACAATTACACCTAGACAGACATACATGAAAGCGAGTTAGTAAAAAAAACATGGTAAAATACATATAAAACATGCTATTTGTACATATCCTAATTAAATAGATCATTGTCATCAACTATGTTTTAGATTTCGAAATACGTTTCAGAATCTCTTTCAGTAGTAGGCAGTGAGTTCCACAACCTAACCGTTGGACTGAAAAGGAATGGGAACAAAAGCTGGACTTATATGAAGAAAACTTAAACAGAGTTTTCAGATGTGACCTGCATGATACAACCGGAGGATGAGGAAAGGCGATTGTGAAGGTTAATGGGAATGGAAGAGCTGAGCAAGATCGGTGATTATCAAAAGATGCAAAACCGTAGACCCAGGAGTCTGGTGTTCTGTGAGTACCGACCTGCACTTCATTTGACACCTTCTCTCAATCCATATTATTATTGAACATTTTGTAAGAAATAAAAAAATACAAAACTTGATGTTGGGATGCCAACAACATCACAAGTTACACCGATGCGCTGCAGTCAACACCCGATCATTAGATTCAGGTCACTTTTATAACGCTATCGGGACTTACTTTGTGAAGTATTAATCTTTCGATAATAATTCATATTATCTATTAATAATTTATGAGAACCCGATAATTTCAGTTAGCTACGAAATTATTAAGGACCTCGTAGCCTAGTTGGTAGTGACCCTGGCTGCCGAGCGAGAGGTCCCGCATTTGATTCCTTGATGGAGCAGACACTTATGTAACGGATAAATGTTTGTTCTCGGCTGATGAGTGTTTGTGATGTCATATTTGTGTATGTCAATGTCACGCGCAATAATTCCTACTGTGGGGTTGTGAGTGTGTCCACGTTTATTACGCTTATCCCACACTACCTACTGACGCATACAAGTCTTCCAATCCGCAAGCCCTTTGTCTTCGGAATGTAATAACCTAACAAGCCTTACAACTGTTGCAGTATACTCGAGCGAGGGCGAAGCGAAATGAAATCTCAACAAAGTCCAGACATGACTACTTGAAACTGAATCCAACGAATCTGTCGCACGCACTAATGGTGAGGCAGCGCAGCGTGGCAAGGAAAGCGGAGAAGTCATTATTTAATAACAAATATTTAATAGTAAACGAAATCAACAACAAGGAATGTCTTATTCCTATAATTAAAAGTTCACACACACACTCCCACTAGAATTCTTTGTGTTGCGAGTGATATGTACGCACACAAATATATATATATATATATATATATATAATTAAGAATCAATGTTATCTTAGTTCATTGAGAGATATTTAAGGCATGACCAGACTAACTTACAAATCAGTTATTAATATCATATAGAAAATCGCTGTTTAGTCGCTAATGCACTCCCACCGCAATCTCTGAAACGACTTGGTTGATTCGACCAAGTTTTCGCTGTAAATTAAAGAGGATCTTTCATTAAAGGAATAAATTCTAGTGGAAGGGTATATGTATACGATTTACGTATGTCTCTGGAACTTTAAAGGAATCCCTGCACGTAACGCTTCGCGTTACCGTGGATACGGTTTATGGGCCGGTCTATGAACATGGATTATTGTTTTGTGGAGCGATAAAACCAGAAGTCGTAATGAAAATATATGGGTGTCTTATTCTGTTTCACTTGAAACAATAGAGGATAAAGTCGTTTATGTTGACTAATAATTTTTTTATTGACCACTTCTAAGTACTAAACATTCTTCTTTGCGTTTTGTATTTCTTATCTCATTCTTCTAATCTAATCGTCTTGTGATTCTTTCATAAGGTTCAGGGCAATACCGATACGGTGTTCGCAATCGGTATCCTTAATTTACTGACGTTCTATCCTCACAAATTTACATTTCAATTGCTTTTCGAAATATTGCAGTTTAAAGTTCGGGTTTTGTGTATTGATATTATCACATTAGTTGATTTTAACACCTCGAATGCGAAATATTAGTCCTATAGATTATCAAAGACCTTAAATTCGGTTAATTGTAATGTTTGTCACTGTGAGAAATTAAAAACTTTTATTATATACCAGCATATGCAACTTAAATTTGTACCTGAACCCAGCACTAACGAATATTAAACAACGCTTACACACGAACACCCCCGCTGTAGGATCCCCTGTGTTACACTTGGCATGGACATACACAAATATAACATTATAAACACCCATGTCCCGATAACAAACATTTATCTGTCACATAAATGTCTGCCTTAGCCGGGAATCGAACCCCGGACCCCTCGCTCGGCAGTCAGGGTCACTACCAATTGGGCTATGGGGTCGACAGAAATATGAATATGAAATCTGTCCGTGTGAAATGATTGCTTATTTAACCTAAGGTCTTTGAATTCATTGGCATACAGCCAAATTATTATTAATTATAATATTATATATTATTCTATTTGTATTCTTATTTTTATTATAATTATCCTCATGATGACGATGACAAACAGACAGAAAACAAGGGTCGTTAGATAACGCCGCCTAAACCAGATGTATGTACATCTGTAGTTCTTGGTGAATCACCGACGAGTTACCGCGTAATAATAAGGCGGTGCACTCGCTGCTCTAATTAACCTCGTCGGGAGGAGAGACTTCGCCATCAATTATCATCCTTTCGCACGGTGACATATATCTTTATTATCGGAGAAGAAAAAGCGACGAAAAACCACCCCGTGTGTATTTAGGCCAAAAGAACTTTTTCTATAATTTAAAAGGTGAAATAGTATTCAGGCTGTTGCAAGTAGAATTTATTTCCAGTTTCAGAGTATCTTTCGGATTTTGTAATTTAAGTCACTTCGTAACTAAATAAAATGTTGTATTTTTGAACTGGCGCAGATATTTAAAGCGCGGTTCGTGATGCAAGTAATGAGAATGTTTTCGGATTGATTACTGCATGCCGTGGACAAGGGCACGGTAAACGAGTACTATTAAAAGTGATTGAACAATTATGATGTTAGTGATGACATTAAAATTATTGTTCCCTATCATAGCGGTAATCAATGAAGATTTGATTATCGATTCTAAAAAAAAGTTGTTTTTATAAAATTAAAAAAAGAAAAAACAACTGGACAAGCTCGAAGCTCAGTCTCCGAAATTAATCTCAAATGAACTTCACCAACAAATTTACTGAAATTGAACCGCGGCGTACTTAATTTTAATTCCAAGATTGCGAAGTCAACGTTTTTATCCAAACAAACAGAAAGATAACTGATTGCTTTATTTTTTCTCAAACGAGCCATCCTGTTTTCGTAAACAAAACTTTGTAACTCAGTTGAAAGAAACTTTGTGGCACCTTCTCGGGAAGAGTCACATCTGAACGTTTGTGAAACGATACAACCGGTTTTAATATTTGAGGATATTATAGATATTACACACATAAAATGGATGATCTTGGATGTAAGGAAGACTCCCTTTGTTGGGTTCAAGCAATCTAATCTACTTGTAGTGCTCTTTGCAGAGCTACGGACGGCATAATGATGTAAGATAAGTGATCTTTCCATCTTATCTATCCTTGGATTTCGGTGGATTCTGTATCAACCGTAATTAAACGTACTCGTGCATGATGGTAATGCACTTATCTCTTTGACTACCATATTTTTAATGTAAACCGTAGAATATTTTAAGTATACCATAAATAAAATTAAAGAATATCTCATAGTGTCTCATAGTTATAACGTCATATATGACTGTTAAGTTATTAATTGTAAATCTTTTGAGAAATAAAGCATCTTAAACCATGAACAGTGAAACTGTTCATGAATTTCATGCGACCGTTTCTAGCTGTCACGTGGTATGAGATGTAAAACCTCCTTATCGTGAAGTTGATTCCTTGAAAGTGCCAGAATAACTTGTAGCACAGTGATTAGTTACAGCTTAGTTCATGTAACGCGACGCCGGGAACTCTGATTGGTTTTAGATCAAAGTTTTATTGGCGGACCAAAGACAAAAGCTTCTAAGAAGAGATAAAATTACAAATACTCCGCAACTTGTACTATTGGTTAAATCTCTTTGAATCATAAATTTTATGCATATTAAAGGTACCCGTATCACAACTAATTGTCAGCTAAGTGCTGAGCTTCTAAAATGGTCTGAATCAAATAACAATTGTTCTAAATGTCAGAATTTCTCCAACTGTCTGAACGCTGTCTCAACGCCAACACTTGACACGACTGTCAACTAAAGTTAATAATTTGCCCAATTGTTTAACGTTTCTTTAATTTTATAGTTCCTTCTTTTGCATTCGGTGATATTTTGAGAACCACAAGAAGTCATCCATAATGTTAACACAGAAGTTCACATATCTACCCTCACTATACTCTTAAATGTATTTAATTTATTAATTTAAATTCAGTTTAAGCTTTAATTTCATTCAATTTAATTCAAGAATGATTTTTGGATGAATAATGTAAAGGAGTCAATTCACGACTAAATAAGAAGGAGCATCTAAATTGAGCATCCTTACCGCCCCGAGGCGCCTGAGGGGAGAGAAATTTACTACTTTGGTACTTGATAGTGTTGTAACTAAGCGTAATTACCGAGCTTACTAATTGTAGCTATATTCACAAAATATACCGGAAAAGCTTTTACAACTCGACAGAGATCACAGCTTAGCAATGAAATTTTAGGTTTGGTGACTAGGAGATCAGGGATGCTATGGATCTCAAATTTCGGATCAAGATATGGATACAGATATATGAATAATGTTATACGTTGTTTTATTTTTATATGAATAATATTGATGTGCGATTATTTCGGATTATCTGATTGTTTCTGATAATTTCGGTTACGGATATTCGATTATTTAAGACCTTTAAAAATATATAAGGTATTAACAAGGTAACAGTTTGACTTTGCAGGTATTATTATAATCATGGAAAAAAACCTCAAAAGTAACATAATATAATTAAAAAAAAATACACACACACACACACACACACACACACACACACACACACACACACACAAATGTACTAAGTAACAAAGACAATGGCGATTAAATATTAATACAATAAATATTTTTTATATACAATATAAGATTAGATTATTGTATATCTGCTATTGTATGTCATAAATATCTCTTATATAGTCGTTTGGCGGCTGACTCAAGCAGGAGGGTGGTAGCTAGCCAGGTAGGCTTCA
>DWPT01005199.1:0-12436 GCA_018251895.1 Agathymus mariae mariae
AAAACAACTGGGCGACATGGTAACGTTTTTTTTTTCTGAAAAATCAAAAGTATATAAACAAACAAAAATAAAATGTAATAATACTATTTTAAAATGACGAGATTATGATAGATTGTAAAGTTTAGTATCGAACTGTTCATCCGCTCCGCGTTGTTTAAAATGTGGGATACGAAATATATACAATACAAAATCTACTTCATTATTTTCTTTTTAAAATTTTATTTCTGATCATGTACGGCACGGGCACGTCGCCTTTTGACAGGCCATGTTAGTGGCCAAGGCAAAAGCGCACGAGTTTATTTAATATGATTTAACTGACACTGATGAGGTATTATTCTATACCACCTGTGCACGGCGGTTCCGCCAGACTCATTAACGAAAAGGCCACTTGTTATTTTTGTTGTAGTTATGTTTGAGCATAAAAATGTATGGAATAGTTGTTAGACAGACAAGTTATTGAATAATATTTTTGACATTCATAAATATTTAAAGACGCGACACTTCTACACAACCTATGCGGTACCATAGTGTGTTAACGGATGTAAGAACTAACGTAATTTTAGCGCGTTTCTTGAAACTATCGTGGCGTAATATTATCCTCATTTTAGATAGTGAATTAGCGAGCACAAATTCTCATGGATAACACGAGTTTTGAGTCTAGTTCCGGTGACGGCGACTAATTTTGTGGGTGGGTGTTTGAGCACACTGGTCATCTGATGACATATGATCGCGTCCGCCCATGGGTGGATGTCTGTATGTCCTAAAAGGTGGACCTGCTAATAACTGGCTTTCCAACTATATAAAGTAAACTGACCGTGGTGCTGACAATCAGGTGACCGGTGTGCTTTATAAATTTATAATTATTATAGATACACTCGAGAGCAATAAACTAGAATCACTTCAGCACGGCATGTCCAAGACTAAATTCGTCCCAGATATGTTTAATCGGGTTCAAGTTAAAACTGAGCGCTGGTACAGTCTTTCAGTGAAGCGGTGTAGAAGCGTGCATTATCGTACATTAGCAGGACATTTTCGACAATAAATCCGGCGTAGGGGAGCATATGGCCTAATAAAATGTCATTAATATATGCTTCTGCAGTTAGTCCCCCTGTTCAACCTCCACCAGGATATCAATATCACTTCTGTTTTTGAGTCATTACAAATCCCCGCCAACATAATACATGACCCGTATGTCGCTGTTTTTGCACAACAGCTTTGTGGGATTCGCTGCCTCTGTCTCCTAATAAGGAATCTCCCATTACTATCATGCAAGCACATTCTGATTTTATCTTAGAACAGGTTCTGCTCCATCGCTTCATAACCCAATGTAAGTGACCGCAAGCAAACTGACTCGTTGGTGGGCTGGACACAATTTGGTCCCCGAAGCTGATCTTTTTGAGGTCAAATTTGCTTCATTGAGTCTGCGCCTTATTGTGCACTTGCTGACAGCCCTCCCTCGAACTTATCTGAGCTGCTGCTAGACGTCCATTCCGGCCAGGTGTCTATTTCGGAGAGAAGTGGTGACAAGGCTGGTTTAGATGAAGCTGTTGAGCGATAGTATGCTGAGCCAAGCCTCGCTGGATTAGGATTACGGCTTCAGAGATTTGTTTTCTATTTTCTTTTAGCTCTTGTATTCCCATTGACGTGTAAGATTGGACTGACGACCAAGTTTCATAAACACCCGCTTTTTATAGGGCTTTAGAATTCCAAACAAAAAAGAATTGATTGTTTTAAAATATATTGCTCTCGAGAGTATAATTACATACAATCAGGCCCCAGTGAAGCACAATTAGAAAAAAGTACGAATAAATTTTTATTTTATTTTACGGTAAAACACCGTAAAATAAAGTTTACACATTTATTCAGTATAGGTATTTCTTTTAATTCTTTCACATGACATACAGCAAATGTAAAAGTAATGTGGATGTTACGTAAGTATGCGGTTACAATGCGGTTTCTATTAATATGTGTGGTATCATAATGTTATCATTTCCTATCTGTTCTTATTTACTTGTACCGTAAAAGATACCTGGTAATTTATTTTATCGGCGATTACCTTTTTCGGATGGTCAATAAATTGCTTTACAACTTAGATTTTCTTGGGATGAGTAAATATTGGATTCCGGTCATATGATCGGTCCGGATGTCGGGTCGCTTTTGGACTAAAGAAATCTGACTGGATTTTGTTTAATTAATAATACTTTCGTCTTTTCTCGCGATATCTGATACGTCATATTGAATACTATCGCCACACTTCCATCCTTCATTCGACTTTAAGGTGCAGTCGATGTTTCTGTAATCAGCTAGTTTGTAAACCTCGTGTCCGATAAGAAAATGTACTACAGTTGTTCTTGACAGTGGCTAAGTTGCATGCCTAATATAACAATAAATAATGAAAACTTCCTGCGACTTACAGAATAGTTGTGCGGTGCGATTCAATATTAGAAGTCTAGTACCAATTTACTATTTCTATTTGTGGGATCTGCAACCACACCTCGATTCTCCGATGAAACCTTCAACAGACTGTGGATCGAGTGGATATTTCACTGACGTCAACCATTGACGAGATTCTCAATTAATTTGTATATTTTTTTCGTTTGATACCTTAGAACTCTGTTATTTATTAACCGGTTTGTAAAATTGACACGCACTCATATATACACTACTCACAATGAAAAAAATTATACGCCCTCAATGAAAATCATAGATTATTTTCGCCGGAACAAATTTTGAAAACCACCGTGGGTAACACCGTTGTGTTGTGTTTACGCGCCAGTAGCCCGTCAAACAGGAGCGGTTTAGGAATTGTAAGTTCAGTACAATTGATTTCAATAAGAAGTTAAAGCGAGAAGAGCTCCACTGCTCTCGTAGTGTTCTTAAGTATAACACTTATGTTATAATATTTTCTAGAGTGCAAACTTCGAACCCGTCTAGACATTACTATATATTTGAGCATTGGTAACACACCGAACTTGGATTTGATTCCTGCATCGTAAGGAAAGATGCCTATCTGAGAACTTGTTCATCATGTTTTGAAAGATGTGAAGTATTCCAACCCACACTTGGCCAATTTATTGGACTATGACGTTCACCCGTCACGTTGTTAATAGAGAGTCGAGGGGACAACTGTTGGTTCTAATTATGAAAGTTTCTAGATGGATAATGTAGTGATAAGTTGGACGTTTAATTAGTGGAGTCAATTGATTGGTATTGAACACAGTTTTAAATTAGTTACAGCCTGAGTTTCTTTGTCATTATATAAAGCATTGACCCACTTATAATAATATTTTTACGTAAAGGTCTGTATATTCGTTTAACACAATAAATTTCAAAGTTTCTCATTTTCTAAGTATATATGCTTGTCTTTGTATTTAATTTTATCTTGTAATTAATAGTTGTCATTAAAAATGATGTTATTATTCTTATTAACCCTTGTGGGATTCATCTGGCAGATTCAATATTCTGCCTTTGCGTTTTGGTTTTGAGGTACGTAGAAAATGGGGAACGGAATGAAATACTCGCCAGGCCTTCTAAGCAATGAGAATACCCCTACTACTCTGCAAAAGTTAGCTAATGTTCGATACCAAATAAACTATAGGCTGGACTTGTTATAATCGAGGAGTCACATTTGGTGAAGTACATGATAGTTTCACGGTATAAATGTATAAAAAACAGGTTTCAATAAACATATCTAAACAAGTTTGACAACTCTCAACTGCTTCCTTATGACTCGAGTATCGGCAAATGCAAGTTGTAAAGATGTATGTAAAATATTATGTGGTATGATAGTAATTTCTGAAGAAGCCATATTAGTTTGGGGGGCTCGTGATTTCATCTAATATGAAACAATGAACGTAATTACTGATACACCAATGTATTGATTACAAAATTCAGTTCTAAAAAACAGATGAGCGTTTACCCTAACACATGAAGTATTTTAAAATTTACATTTAAAAAAATCAAGGTTCACACAGAATTCACGACAGGAATACTTCTGTCTTTAATTTAAATGGAGGATAGTAAATAGAGTGTTTTTATTTATAAAATAATATCCCCTGCGAATAGCACATAGAGACAATTATTTATTTAAACATTCTCTCAATCGTAATCGTATTTTCCGTGCTGCGCGTGACGTGGACCAGTCAGTGTATATAGAGTATTGGGTACGAAAATTTGTAGGAAATCATTTAAGTGTAAAAAATAAAATTATTGATCGTGATCCAACTATTACAAGTACACGGTTAAAATATATAAAAGACAGACATGAAACAAAAAACACATCAAAAATAAATGTTCTGTGTGTATCAAAATTGTCCGATCAAAATCGGATTTGATAAACAAAAAATGATCAAATCCGATTTGGAACCATGACCCCGTACAGTACTGTCTCTTAGGCGCACCCTCCTCTCTGCGATGATAGATGGGAGTAATTTTAAATTGAATTAGTGTTAACTCATATTTAAGGTAACAAAACGTATTCACGAGGCACCCAATAAGACTGGTCGGCCGTTTTCCTTATAGGACTGGCGAAACAGCTCGAATGTTGTTATTGCTAATTACTGTAGAATTTCTGATTATTTGAATTTAAATGAGCTACGTTTTGTCTCGGTAAACAATCTAATGTGAATCTAAGTTCGCATTACGACATGGCTATACATTGCTATGGATATCTATAAACGAAAGTGTTGGAAATATTGAAAAGTAACAATAATATATGAACGCACACGCCTATACGTGATCTATATTCCTGAAAATAATCAATCAACCTTCATAGGATCCTAAAGGGTCGGCACTAGATTCTAACTTATTTAACATAACATATACAAAAGTATATTACAATACCTAAACCTATATATTTACTATTTTATGCATGGTTATTACTATGCCTATGCACACTTCATCTACCTTTGAATATCAAATCTGCAAGTCGCAGATCTGCTGGACGGAATTTCTTACGAAACCAGCGGTACTTTGTACATTTTTAAGATCCTTAATGTTACTTTGTAAAAGTATGTGTGGACATAAATAATATATTTCAAATTATATAACATTTGATACGAACATTAATAATTGTATTAATATTTAATTAATTGTCCGATTAAACTATATAGAGATAAGAAACTTGACTCGTTGGTTTTTCTTCTACACTATGTAAAATAATCGCTGCTCCAAATCAAGCTTGGGCTTACATACTCATAATTCTAAGGGAGTCCACAACTACAGAAATCGGTTTCATTACACGAGCAGACTTGGCGCTCTGCCAAGGTGAGCCCTCTTACGTCATCGCGTTCAGAATTCATCAAACGAAACCGTACTTGAACTTCCAGGGCCCAAACTACTTTATTCATAAATTTTCATGCGTATACAATAAAAACATATCTTTGTAAAAATCACGTAAAACTTAAATCTGTGGTTATGAAAGAGGCGTGATCATTTAGATCAAAAATAAAGTAAAAAAAAACATGAAAAACAAAAAAAACCGTGAACACGATGTAAATCAGAACAACAATATAGTACAAATAAATAATAAAGCTTCAATAAACAATCAATACGTTTAACAATGCATACAAAAAATATGTTGGTTACAAAAATATTTACAAAATTCCAAATAAATCGAAACTAAAATCAGGACGGAGCTCACACCGTATCTTCAGATAAATTACATTACAAAGGGATACATGTAATCATGATGTAAAATGTTGAAATATTTGTTTCCAAAGAAAATATGATACATGGTTTTGTAAATGTAATTGACTCTTGAGGTTGAGTATTCACAAGGGGTTTTGTACACGTCATAACAAGGATAGTCACTGAAACCGGAATATACCGGAAATGTGAATCCGGTAAATACCCGCATTGCCGCCGCCGTTGCGTAACCGGTCATCGCTCTGCATTCGTCAGTTGTCAGTGTTGTCTGTTATAATCTCCTCTTTCGGAAGTCAAAATTCAACCGCCAAGGATGATTTGGAAACAAATTCTTGATGCACTTCATCTTCATGTTTTGAAACGTTCTAAGGTCCTGATCTCTGCCATGCTCCAACAATTTTGCGTAAATAGTTTACCACTCTTAATTATAACGGAGAATTGTGCTTTGAAAATCATCCCGTGCCCATCGTTGATCAACGATAAAATAAATAAATGAATGTTGTAATAGTTTAAATCTATTCTATCTATATCTATACTTATAATAAAATTCTAACTGATCGCTTTCTGTACACGAGCGATATATATGAGAAAAAACATTATTAGGGACCTTTATTAACGCAATACAACCCAAAACAATAGTTGTTAGGATTGTTGTCTGTTTGTCTGTGCTTTTGTTTCCGCTAATCTCAGTAACGGCTTAACCGATTTCGTTCTGGTTTTCACTAATGTTCAGTAGGCGTCATTTGATACTTAAAGTTTGTTTCATTGTAATCCGTTCATAAATAAAAAAAGTTTCTAATCCAAAGATGGAGAAAAACCCCAGAAGAATGCGGATGCTTAAGGTAGTTTTTCCGAAGCGAAGCGAGGGCATTTGCTAGTAATATAATATTATGAACATGAAAAGGACTTTTTTCTTCGTATTTAAACTGCAGAAATTAGGTAAATGTTTAAATTAAAATTATAAACTAAATGTAATTCCATTTTAATGTCTTGACGAGAGATATTTTCTTAAAGTGAAAACTGTTAGACGATCCCATAGCCCAGTTGGTAGTGAACCTGCCTGCTGAGCGCGGGTCCCGGGTTCGATTTCCGGCTGGGGCAGACATTTATATGACAGATTAATTTTTTTTTTCTCGGGTCATGGGAGTTTTGTGATGTCATATTTGTGTATGTCCACGCCATCCGCAACACAGCGTATCCTACAACGGGGGTGTGAGTAAACGTTCAAAAAAAAGTTTGTTGTAAAATATATCTCTTAATAATTTCACGATTGGGAAGCCAAACATGGATGGGAATGTCCCAGGGTGAATAATACTGAGAGTCACGCACACACACAAAACATCCGCGGAGACGCAAGCGCAGCTGTTTGTTACTCACTGTTCCACGTGACAGTATCAATAAAAACCAAATGAATACTCGGCTAACGAGCAATGTTCGATTGGAACATTTAAGCGAATACCGCCTTAAATGGGACCTAATAAAGTATATAATGAAATGCAGTTGCACCGTGCGGTCTTGGAGATATTTAGATGCAAATGAGTTTTTATTAATACCCATCATAGTAGGTAAATGTTATTGTTTGTAGAAATGCAGTGATATTATGTTTGAAGCGCGGAGAAGTGAGAATCAAAATATATTAACAATAATGTCTGACTCGCACACTTACCGTAGGATAAGAATGAAATGCGTGAACATAAGTAACTGATTGAATAATTAATAAAACGGCCTTGTAAATTGCAGAATGAATAAGATAAAGTTTTTGATGGAATGAATTATCGTTTATGGTTTAGTTAATATGTTTTTGTAATGATAAATAATCGACAATTATACGAAGACTGACGAGAATTAGCAAGTTATGATAGGGATTGGTTTAAAAAAACAAATAAAGAAAACACTTTCAGGGTGTCGAATATGATTCAATATCATATACTTAATATACAACAGTACCGGCCTCAAGTTTCACCTCGATAAGAGCGATCGCTCATCCACCAGTTAATTGTGACAGAAAAGGTAGTTGAGTCTGTATGTCGCGAACGAGCCATGTATACATGTGCGTAACATCACGTTGTCGTATTTGTTTTAAGGGTGACTGTATAAATCGATTGATTATTTGTCGCATCTTCTTAACTAAACTGACTACGTACTTTGAACCAATCCAAGTCTGCTAGAAGGATGTTTAAAGAATCAATACATTAATTTAATGTTCACTCTACAATACCGAATTTGTCTTGGCATACATAGACAAAATTGGTTGTGTGAAATAATTGACATGACCACCAAGGTAAATTACCTTGCCATACTCATTTTAGATGTGTCAGCTTTACACAAACTATTAGCGGTTTTATTTTTTCAGGGAGACAGGACCATATGATAATGAATTTGTGCCTTTTTGTGACACTAATTCAATGAAATCTGATTACTGATTTTATCATCGTACCTCGTTGTAAATATTTCCCTGTACGTGAATAAAATTCATGAAGAATAAAAACGAACCCAATTTCTTTGTTAACCGCTACTGTTTAAATGTTCTGATTGTAATAATGCCTTTGAGAAAACAAAATTTAAATCACTGTTCGATTATCTCGGGAAAGCGAATCACATTAAATACATTGTTATAACAGCGAAGTATCATTCAACGGTACACTTTTAGAACTTGATTGATTGTGCACGGTAATTTTTTGTGGCAAAATCTTTTCTATTATCTTTAATGAGTCAATGGAGTATAGAGACTACTTAATATTTTACGCTTCCTGCAATATATGGACACGGACATTCTCAAGTACATTGCGAATAATCATAACGACCATCTATTGTCTCGTGTACTCCATTACGTTTTGTTACAGTGTCTTAACACGGCCATTTGTGATAACTTCATGACTCTTAAATCACGAAAATGTTATTATTATCTACTTTGTTCCCCAGGCTATTCAATTTTATGGTTTTTTTTTCGTGTAGAATTTTCTATTTTATAGTGTACATATAGATATGTAATCACACATGAAAACTGTGATCTATATAAGTTTCGAATATGTTCCATCTACTGGAACCACCCTCAAGAATGAAATTAGTATGTAACAGGTTAATTAGCGCGCTTTTAAATATGTAGGAGAGCTGAAATTAGGTCTTAATCATGACCCAAGACATATTCGGTACTTTGAACGACCAGACGTTTTGCATCAAGGTAACGAAGAGGCGTTATTATTGGTCGGTAACTGTCTAGCCTTGCTCTCAAACTTAGGGAGATTTAGACTGAACGTTGATTCGACACCTGAACGCAACCAAGCCAGCAGAAGACTTAAATCACAATGCGCGTCACGCTCGTACACCATCGTAAGCCGTCAAGAACAAACCCAAAATTCAGTATTCAACAATTATTTGGACGTGGATGTTCGAACGTGGATCTCCAGCACGAGAGATACGAGTTGGTATCTTTAGTTTTTTCAATTACATATGTATATATTACGGAGTAATTACCACGTGCTTCGGTGAAGCGGTGTCATGGGTCGTTTTAAAAGATGTGCGTTGAAGTTTTTTCGCCGGTTCTTCACCTCGATGTTAAAACACCTTAGACCTAGGGAAACAAAAGTTTACGTGGAAAAGTGTATTGACAAATTATTTGAATGATTAATGATTTTAAATTGAATTTTGAAGGAAAACATTGTGAGTAACGTGATTCCTTGAGTATTCCCATGATGGTCTCAAAGGTATGCGAATTTGAAGGTTGCAGATGGCCTTGAAACTTTCTCATTGTGAGAGAAGACCCGAGCCCAGCAGTGGGGCAATATGGGTTGTTATGATGATGATAGAAGACATCTTTGAGAAAAAAAATCTCAATTATGTTCAAATTGAAAAAAGCCATCCACGAACAACAACTCCTTGATATACTAAACTAAGTTTAAAGAAAATACAGAAACTTAGTAATGGTCGTCAGTATTTTCACTACAAATTATAGCATATTCATCATTTCAATGAAATCGGTAATCGTTATCGAAGATTTTAAATACATTACATGTGTCTGGCTCGTCATCGATCAGATCGGTAATGGAAAAAATCTTATGTTATCTATGATAACTAACGATAAGATTGCGCGTAGCCTATTTACCGATTCGACGACTTATTTCAATAAGTAATAACATTTATATTTTGGTGCTGGACATTCGCTTTTATGTGCAATGTTACAGTTGTTACGTTTGGAGAGGTGCCGTCTCCTTCAGAATGAGCTCGTAACCAAGACATTGCGCAGACATGATCACCACTCAGATTACACGAGACACCTGGAGCCGTTAGATAAGCCAGATTGTTTAAGTGGATAGAAATCAAGTGTGTCCCAGAACTTCGCAGAAGAAGTCTAGGACATCGAACTGCCACGCGAAAGGATCCGTTCGAGGTGGTGCGATAGAAAAGGGAAATATTTTTACTGCTTAATATGATATTGAACTCGGAAAAGATACATATTAAATTTTTTCCAAACATCATAATAAATTGATATAGATCTTATGTAAACCTTATTCTAGTACATAAAAAGTACGTTCGATAAGTTTATCCAGGTCGACCAGTCAGCTAAAAAGTGTCGGTTATCTTAATCTTCTATAAATTTGATACGAGGCTATCAAATTTAATTGAAATGTAATTTATGGAGGTTAATATTGTCATTTAATATTTGGATGCGCATCCGTGGCACGTTAAAATAACTGTAATGATCAAAGGAAATCTCATGGAGGAAACGTATCTAATATTTTAATTGAAAAAAAAAACTGATAGATATTTATATGTCTTGAGTAAATAGTTCTAAAGCAATAAAGCTGAATTGAATATTTTTATGTTTATATATTCAAGTCACTTGAACATATTTAAATGTATCTAATGTAGACGACCCCTTAGCTCAGTTGGTAGTGACGAGCAAGATTCGATTCCCGGCCGGGGCAGACATTTATGTGACAGATAAATGTTTGTCCTCGGGTCATGGGTGTTTGTGATGTCATATATGTGTATGTCCACGCCACCCGCAACACGGGGAATCCTAGTGCAGGGGTGTGAGTGTGTAAAAGTTTACTTGCAAATGTATCAACATATTGCAGTCGAGGTTGCAAAGACTGGCGGTTGTGAATTACATCAAATAGTAGAACAATTGTCTTAAATCCTTGATCGATACTTCTAGATGCATAGCTACCAAACGAAATTTCTTTAGTTCAGCATTGTGCCAAATTTTCCATAACAAATTCCATTACGTAACCATTCAATTTATACACTGCATTGTCATTGCAAATGGCCGGTTTGTACAATCATTATGTTTACTATACTATAGTATTTTAGTTGTATCTGTTTGAATGTAGTCGCACCGAAGTTAATAATAAAATCATCGTCCAACAAATTATTACTGTTCCATAGTCCATGGTTCATCTGAAGTAATTCTTAATGAACCTTCCATGATTTTTAAACTAAAGAGAGCTTTGCACGTTTAAAGCTTTTTTTTACTTGATGCTATGGCAGGGTTCATTAGCATTGTCATCTAATGATAATTGCTGAGGCAACGACGGGGCACAAAAGGGACAGTTTACGGTTTTTTTTACCAGTTACATTTTGCACATTTTATTCTCTAGTATATATTTCGCATGTAATAGAAAAATGGTTAAAGCACAGTTCAAATAAAACCCTTAGTGCCCCATCATCTATTTTCTACTCTGTATCTTTCTACATATAGCGCATTATTACATAATTAAGTAATACAGGTGATTGAACTGTGGTTCGCCTACTAGACCACCTGCTGCCGTGACACCTTCAGGCAACTTTGTGTTTCGGTGTGAAGGGTGTCAGTGTGAAAAGTTCGCTTTAGCCACTAAAATATGAGTCGATCCGTCTTAGACTGCAGGACGACCAGTGTAGCTGTAACATACTTCAAATAAGACTAGTTTATTTACACGTGATGAAGTTCCATAGTCGGTGTCGGTCATTTTCGACGCCTCATTCAACGGTGTTGGCATACGCAGCGGTTTCGATCTGGGCGTACATTAAACCACGTGTGTGTGTAGTTTCGTGGCGGGCGTGATCCTGCGCGAACGCATCCCGGCTTTCGAACGCATGCTGTGGCGCGCGTGTCGCGGGAACGTGTTCCTACGACAGGCTGAGATTGACACGCCGTTGGAAGACCCGTCGTCGGTGAGTATTTGAAAAACTGTCCTGATAATTGTTAGCTTTCACAAGAGAAATGAACTGTTACTGTACTGATGATAAATGGTCAGCCATTCAATCACATTAGCAACACCAGCAGCGTCACCGACGGACTTGGGAGAAGTGGTGGAAGAATATTGTACCTAACAAAATCACGCAAAAAACTTCCTCTATATATGATGATGGGCGTGGATTAGTACCAAGTGGCTTTACATTGGAGGTATAAATCACGTACTTTAAAACGAGGAACCTCGTGTCTTTGCCTCGGTCGTTGGTTGGTGCACCGTGAGCAAGATAGGCTGGATTGGACACGACAATAGATGAAGCACTCCCAATGTCATTCGGTTTTAAGGTTCGAGAGCCGTTTAACTGACTGGTTTCCGCCTCTTTTTTGCTTGGCAACGTGTCGTCTCTTACATGCGTCCGTGGCGTCTCTTTCGTTGTGAACAAAGTAGCAAGCTATCGTAAAAAATCGTTTGAAACGTCCATACAACGTTGTAGTGCATCAATTTGTTTATCGTCACAAGGTCGACAAGGCGGAGACGGTCATTTACTATCTACCAAATACACTGGCATGGTCGAAGCCATTGTGTGGTCTATACATAGCAATCAAATGGACTAG
>DWPT01005200.1:0-12435 GCA_018251895.1 Agathymus mariae mariae
TTGGTGAAATATAAATCTCTTTTATTGGTATAATAAATAATAATTAATATTATTGGTCGATGCTATATGTAACCGGGAGTATAAATATAAGCTTAGGTCCGAATAAAACCAGACCAGTCTACTACTTGGTAACGAACGGCAAAATAATTGTTTCATTCATTCTCCACAAAACCAATAGGAGTCAGCTAGCGGGAACCTTATCACCGACCACACCGGTCTTCCTACTACGACCAGTCCATCGTTACACCATAAATAATATATAAATGTAATATAATAAAGAAATAAGTTAATATCCATAACCTTAACCGAAACCCATAAAATATTCATGTTTATGTCCGTATTCATATCCGGATCCGAAATTTCATATCCATAACATCCCTATTGTCAATGTATCTCAATGCTGCAGTTGGCTAAAGTTGTTTACATACTACTTTTGGCATCGTGTGCAAAATTGTTTTTACCAATTATCGAAATTGTTAATCGAGACTTAAATCAATTTACTTATGAAAAAATGAATTAATTATGCTTAACACTGGATTTTTTAATCTGTTTTTAAATAAATATATTATGTCTGTATTGCTATTACTCATTGACTCCTTACTGATCCGATAGGTTAAATATCTCCCGCTTGGTATTAATCTTAACGCATTAACTAATCAGAGCCGAAGAGAGATCTTTGTTTGCTGAATGTTAGTATCAACACTAGGATTTAACATCACTTATTGGGTATAACAATACAAAGCTATAGTTGATGTGTTGTAATAGCTATCCATCCGGTAACAGCTATCGATGCCTTATCTGCAAATCGATATCACACAATAATTTACGATTATTATTATTATTCGGACTTACAATATACAACTCTAGTTATTTCATGACATTGTCTGGCATTATGTACTAGCATAACGTGACATAGAAAATCAAACTAAATTTATTTAATTATTTATAAATCCAAGCATTTGTGACAATCGTAAACAAAAGGAAGAATGCTTCTCTGTAATGATTACGAATTACTTTTAACATCTGCAAAGACGCGTCATGTATGTATGATTATGAAGTAGTACAAAGACGCGTCATTAATAAATATCTGTTTTTCCTTTGTTTGTGTAAAATCTAATACGTTTTCATAAATAACATCTTTTAAGTACCTTTCCCTGTAATTGAAAAAGTCTAAGTCAATTCAAAGTTCTTTAACAGGATAACTGTCACCTACTCGAAGTCAGAAACAGAACTGGAAAGCCTTTTGTATCTAGTTAGAAGGAAATTAAACATCATTTAATTATGTATTTCTTTATTGTTTCAAGTTTTGCAAGAGAAACATCTACACTCAAGGACATGTTTGAAAGAACGCCGAAAAAGGGGCATATTAAATTGAAAATATATTTATGTGTACAATATAAGCTTTTAACGAAAAAAAATAATTAGAGGCAGTAAACTCAGTACCTTAATTGTAACGATGTATTTCTTGTACGTTACGTATTGACCAACATAATAAAAAAATAATGTTGTTTTAAAATCTGTTTTTTTTTTTTTTTTTTTGTGTTATTATTTATATTTAGTATTGCTACCTCTTGCCATCAAAACTGCATGCATATTTTTTTGTTTGAGCATACTTTCTATTCAATTTTATCAATGAAACTTTATGACATTAGGTTTAACTCTTCTACTAATACAATTTTGTGGTCACTTTGGTTGGTTGGTGCTGGATTAGTTTGTATAATTCGTTTTCCCTGTTGATCGCACCCATGTTCTTTCGGATTTCGATCTGGCGACCGTTCTATTTATGCCAAAACTTCAATCCCGACCCTTAGTAAAATACTTGAATGCCCTAAGTAAAATACTGTAATACCACCGCCGCGCCGCAGTGTGAGGAAGAGCAATACCGTACATTAAAAAAAAGATCCTCAATGAATGAGACTATCTATCTTTATTTAACCATTACCATGAACAAATTATCGAGCGCCGTAATTTGAATTAAACAAGTACCAGTTAACTCATAAATCCAGGCTGTATATGGGCTAACGAGCCATCGATCTCCAACAAAAATTAGATTAAATCCAACACCAAATCAAGATCGAATCGTTTCTGGTATTCAGACGTGGGTTATAATTTAGGGGAATTAAAAAAAAATTTAAAAGAAATCAAGAAATAAACTCCCATCGCCTTGTTATTATAAGGGAGCCATGAAAAGACTTAGCGTTTCGCTTTTGAATTGTTAATTGAGCAAAATATTAATATTACAATTCTAAGCTACATTAACAAAAGCATTGTTTGAGAATAAAATGGCAAATTTTTCGCCAGGCTATACAATTTTAGACAATGTATAATCTGAAAACTTGGAAGAGTCAAAATATTTAATATTTTTACTGATGAAGCGAATACTCTAACAATTTTCGGATAATAAGTAAAACAATAATAGATTCGGCTAAGGAACAAAGCCCTCTAGATTTGTAAAGCAAAAGCAAATATTTGAGGCATGGGCAGACAAACAAACAGATTTTATTTTAATTATGGAACTATAATAAAATAATTTTCGGTCGTGTTTCTTATAGTGGCATAAGGCTCAGTGATACAAACGAAATAACATGGGTGAACTTCAAGATTATTACAGTGGACAAAGAGAGATTACCACTAAGTTAAGAAACACAATAGCAATAAGTTGAGAAATACAATTTTACACGCTGTATCTCATTTCTTACTAACATTTTGGAGTGTAAAGGGTTTCACCCATTTTACAGTTCAAGCTTTATACCGTTATTGTGGTGAGCCCCTGCTCAGAATTGGACGCGGTCATAGCTATCAATCTTTCCTATAGGAGTTCCATGTAATTTAATCCTGACGGTGTTTGTTGGTAGTAGGGTAATTAATTATCCTGCTCCGCAACTACCCTTCTTCAGGA
This sequence comes from Agathymus mariae mariae, assembly GCA_018251895.1. NCBI lineage: Eukaryota > Metazoa > Arthropoda > Insecta > Lepidoptera > Hesperiidae > Agathymus > Agathymus mariae. The sequence continues at coordinate 2,900 of DWPT01005200.1, forward strand.
ATTCAGGAATTCAGAGGTATTCAGAAATCTTGAAATGTTTTTTCGCATTAAGATTGCTATGTCGAAGGGCCAGTAGTAATCAGGCCTTCCTCTATCATCCTAATCGACAACGCAAAGATTAAGTCTTTGGTATTGCAGACGAGCATAGGCGGCCGTAAGCACCTTTCATCAGCTAAACTGTCTGCTCGTTTGTTATCTATTTATATAAAAAAGATAATATTTTAATCATTGAATATATAATTCATTATAATATATTTTTATAATATATATGAGTGGACGTAGCCCAGATTAGAACCTGACGGACCTTAATTACGGCCTTTTAAGATAATAAGGTGGGTATTACAAACTAATGACCATTTTCTTCGGCTAATGAAAATATCGCAAGGAAATTTGCTTGCCTGAAAGTCCAAGATATTTGAAACTTAGCAAGCAGTACTTAGCCAGCTTGGATCATTACAGATTGAACTGCTGACAACCGCGCCTACAACTGTGATACTTATAGGTTGTAATTAAAAAAAAATTCAACAACGAAAGTTCAATTGTTTAATGAATTTAAAAACATGTCTAAATAAAAAACGAATTGGATTATAACGTGATTTTTGTATTGAATCTTAAAGATTACGGTCTCCTTCAGAAAAATTTGCTATCCCTAATCTCCATTAAATAAAGCCCATTTTCGTCACAAGCTGTTAACGTTAAATTATGATAAAATTTGTTAAGCTCGCAACTTGTTTTGAAAGTGTTTGTTTTGTTACCTACTTACTTAACGGTTGTTTGGTTAGTTAGACAACGAAGAGCCATCTGTTAGATTTATAGCAGGCCATTTTAGCCGGTATTGTGTTTACGCAAAGGCTTTATTAGCATACATAATGTAGATAGATAAGGAATACTTTGCTGTATTACGTAGTTATTACTGTAAGTATTGTGGCTTTATTTTTTAACCAACAAATTTAAATATGTATCTATTATCATGCAGTTGAACGCATCACCTTCCATACTAACTACAAAAGGACGACGGGAAACAATGTTTAATTTAAATCACGTATCTTTTTAACTCAACCGCTGCGTCCTTATTCAAGCAATTTAAATTTAAAAGAAAAAAATTATTTTAAAGTTTCGTATTATTTCTTTCAAACACGTTCAATGTTCTACGTATAGTATAGTACAGTTATCAATCTGAATCGAAAATATTTTATTCATACTAAAGTATTTAATACAAATGCATTTAAATGTGAGTTATATCATGCTATCTGGAGGGGCGCATTGTTACATAGTCATAAATATACTATTTACAATTTTAAATTTAATCGTATGTAAAGCGTCGTAGTAATACTACGTAGTTATTACATAAATACTATTGAATATCGCCTTCGCCAATATCTCCATTACCTCAAGATCGTGGGCACTATAGAGATATACTCAGCTACAATAAACCCTTAGTTACAATAAATAATTCTTCTAAATAATTCTTCTTAATAAATAATTCATGTTAAACACCAAATATATCTAAATATACCTTCAACTAGAAACGTCTAATAAAATATGGCGATAATCAACGTAGCTCCAACTCAAAACTAACGGTTTGAAATACTTACCCGGCGACGTTTAACAGTTACACGCTGTATAAATCTCCTGTCTTTAAGTTGGTTATTAAGGTCGCTTCGCCGTCTCTTCAGTATTTATGCGGTAAATAATTTGACTTTAGCTACCGTAGTAAGGCACGGTAATTGTAATTAGTATTTTGTCGCATACAGAAAGAATAATGTCTTATTTTCTTCAAATTTAAAGTCATTTAATCGGTTGCGTATTTTGTTAATACGCTTGTGCCAATTATTTTTTGCAAAGACTTCTTTCGAAAAAAAGCTCTTTAACAATAAGGAGAATAAATGACGAAAGTAACTCCTTAAGACATCTTTTAAAACAATTGGCAATTGTCATATACATATACAAACTAAGTTTTACCTCTCCGCTAACTGCTTCCTAGCCTATAGATGAACGATTATAACGCAGAATTAAATGTTCGTACACTAAACTGTAAAACAGCTTACTAGGAGAGAACCACTATTGTTAAAGTGGAAACGTTTCACGATACAAAATTGAATTCACTCAGCGCCGGTACAACGATGTCGTCAGCAATTTCAGCACGTCTTAGCGCAGATAACGAATATCGGCCATCCACAACTCGCTGAGGGAGATGTTAAGAAATAGGTATTTGCTCAATATTAAATATTTTTTAAATGATACAAATTCAAACGTTGTGAACGTACTTAGAGTACTAATGTACGTAGTACGTGGAGTAATTGTACTAATGTACTATAATTAGTATTGGATAAGTATATAACGCTATAAACATGCGTTAATTTCCCCATATCATAGCATGCTGAGACATCAATAAAAATCAGAACTAAGAAGCAAACTTCTTCACAAAAAATTGTCATAGTTGACATGCAGCTAAATGTATTGTACAAATGTATCTCGAAAAAAGTAATCGTTCACACACACTCCCGTTCCCTTTGCTACGGGTGACATGGACATACATAAATATGACATCACAAGCACCCTTAATCCAAGAACAAATATTTTTTCTATCACATAAACATCACTACCGTTGTCTATTTAAATACAATATAGTATATTTAGTTACTTCTTTATATTTCAAAAAGTAGGATCAGTTATCTAGGATTTTTGAATCGTGAATATGTTGAATAAAAATGAATCATTCATTTATTTAAATGAGATTACTTTATCTGCTGGCAATTTATATAACTGGTTAATGTCTAGTAACAGATGTGGCGTCTAATAGAAGTTTAGAGTGAACGAAAAATCGTGTGTGTACTTGAATTTATATTCTTTTTTAGAGGAAGAGATAATATTTTTCTTGCTAAATTACTAAATAAAGTTCCAACAATGCCATCGAGACGCGTTACAAAAATTCTGACATGGCGCTTAACTTTTTTCTAACTTAAAATACCTACTTTTATGACATTCGATTTAATGGCATAGAGATTAATGTGCTGACGCCCCGGAGTCTATTAATGTCAAACCATATTATACTAATGTAACAAAATGTATATTTTAATTGATTTTTATATGTAATGAACATTTATAAACTAATTTATAAAAACCTCATCCATTAAGTAGAAAGGAAGTGAAATATTTCACTTCAAAGTCACATTTTATTAAAACATCCCGGTAAACGCTCCGTAGTTATTAATTTCTTCTTATTTATTTGGTACACTCAATTTTAGACATTTTAAAAAGGTAACACAATTAAGTGTTGTTTATTAGCCTTATTATTTCTGCAACCTTATTTATCTCAAAATTGGGCAAGTAATGAAAAAAATATATTATACGCTCCAGTTTGAAGTAAAAGTCTAAATAATTCCACAACGCTAGAAGCTATCAAATTTGCGAAAATAATAATACAATTATAGAAATTGTAGAGATTTCTTAACGTTAATTAAAAAGTCAAAATCAAAAGATAATTTATCTCTATAAATACTAAAAATATAATATAAACAAATAAAATACTAAATAAACTGGACAATAGAAGCTATAGCTGAGCTTGAGCTGAGATAGAATTCTACGCAGCGCTGTTTTTCAGCTACCTTCTTTCTACGCAGCACTGTTTTTCAGCTACCCTCTTTTATGCAGCGCTGTTTTTCAGCTACCCTCTTTCTACGCAGCGCTGTTTTTCAGCTACCTTCTTTCTACGCAGCACTGTTTTTCAGCTACCCTCTTTTATGCAGCGCTGTTTTTCAGCTACCCTCTTTCTACGCAGCGCTGTTTTTCAGCTACCCTCTTTCTACGCAGCGCTGTTTTTCAGCTACCCTCTTTATACGCAGCGCTGTTTTTCAGCTACCCTCTTTCCCTGAGTTCTTGGGTGGAAGCAGAGTGGTCCCCGGTTATCTTCTCACAGTTTTTAACCATATAAATCTGCGATAAAAAATACAATAACAATACATTAATGGCGAAATCTCTAAAATATCTGTAAAAATAATTGACCTCGAGTTTTCGACCACAAGCGAACTACACATACCTTTTGAATTTCAAACTCCCGAAGACATACCAAACAATTGATATAAACACAACTTTTGATAGTTATAATAAAATAATACCAACCCTCAGAATATGTGCAACATATGCTTCTTGACCAGTTTGTCGGTGTTCACTGATCATTTGGTAGGACATACTTGTAAATATTATTCTACAAAATCTTCTTAGAAAGAATTAGACTTCAGCTAACTTAAATCGTTGTGACTTTTTGTTTATAATATGGAGTAAAGTACATAATTCCATATAACAATAACGACAATAATAATTTTGACGATGGCAAGTACTGTTCTGTACCAACGTTTTTCTCGGCAACGCGTCGGCCTTTGATATCCTACCATCAAGTGGTGCACTTCTACTCGTTTGTTGGCTGCTCAAGTAAAACCAGGTTACGTCACTTCAAAGATTTTAACAATTGTTTCGTGTCAAATTTTGACAAGCATTCATAATATAAATATTTTTAATACGACAAATACACATTTAATATGCAAATATCGGGAGCAAAGGCGTATATTTTTATGTAGCTATCCTCGGAGTCATAAACGTACAAGAACGGATAATAGCCGGTAACTACACTTCGGATGTAGGAAGCGTATTAAATAACATAATTCAAAGTGTAGATATTTTATAAAGGCAGTTCTTACATGTCATCATTTTTTATTACTACTGTTTTAGGCATGCAATTATTAAACTCAGATTTTTGTTTAAAAAAGCTCGAAAATAAAATGTATGCTTGCAACTATACCAAATCAAGCCGACCTGCTTTGTGGGGTTTTCGTAAGGATTATATTAACAATATTATTATTAAGTCAATAATACTATTGTTGGTATTATAATCTTTCTGTGAATCCTGCCTCGCTAGCTACCACCCTCCTGCTTGAATCAGACACCAAACGACTCGTCGTGTTTCGGCTGGAGGCTTGAGAGCCAATACTTCCTTCTTTTTTTTCTTTCTTGCCCGACAATTTAGTGATGCCTTTGGTGTTACTAATGTCCATACGCAACGATGACTACTTACCATCAGGTGGCTACTCTGATCATTTGTCGGCTATTCAATTAAGAAAAAATACAACTCTCACCCATCAATCACATATTAACAATAATGATAAAAAAATTAAAAAGGCAAATATTCTTCAAAATAATATTACTTTGTACTACGTGAGGTGAAAACAAAATTTATAATTAGCTTTTGTTGAACAAGCCATACATAACGAATTATCAAAAGATGATTATTGCTAGAAAGCAGCTAGAGAGAAGAAACAACACATGAAAAGGTTAGGATTAATTTTAATTAGTATTCTAGCTGAAATTTAACAAAAGCTAACATGGCTTGTGGTATAAAGGAACCCAGACCTACGAAAATGTACGTTAATGTACATAAAATCCTAAAGTAAATACCTAAAGCGGATGTCTATACAGCCCAGGCCAACAACGCATTCCGCATAAACCAGAGCCCAATGTTCACGGTGTATTGCTCTATGTATTTTCAGTTTCATTCTTGACTTAGAAGTGATTCTAGCACAATGCTAAAGCAGTTTCTCTTATGTCTGTATGACTGATCTAAAAATAATGCTATCTAAAAATCAGCCGAAATCTTTTAAATCATGTGTTTTTTCATGATTAACAGTTGTTTTCCTAATAATGAACCCTTCGATTTGATATATTATAATGTAATAAACTTAGAAATTTTTTATTTTTAATTATCATACATTAATACTGAACCCTTGGTATCTATTTGTATGAATTATTTAATTATTACAATATAAGCAGATCTAGAGATCCTAAAATATGTACTTTACCTACGTATAAATAACATATTATAGTCATTTATTAAGGCACTGGTCGATATCATTAATCATTTAAACTTAAAGTCCATTTTTTTTAATTATTTATTTTTAACTGGAAAGGCAAAATTTTATAACGTTACCTTTGGTTCTACTCCAGCAAAGAAAGCATATTCTCTGAAGCGACATCATCTCTACGCTTTACTACGAAATTCAAAGTAGATGACAGGATTTCACGAGTTTCAGTGGCGCCTCCGAGGAAGTAAATTTAAAGCTAATTAAACACTCCGAACTTAAAACTCTTGGTGTCAAGGCAACGCTAATAAAAGAAAAAATAGTTTTGAATGTTCGTGAAATTATGCAGGTAAGCTTCACAAGTCTGAGTTACATTTACATTTGTTATGTGGTGTTTTAAATAGTACATGGTTAACATTAAAACTCATAATTGTTACACGCTCACAGCGACAGAGAGTTAAGACCATGTTCCGCCAAGCTGGCCAAGTGCGGATTGACTTTATTAACATTAACATTATAGAAAAGTGAGTTCTAAGAAGATGTGCTTTTTTCATTTGTTATATAGCAATAACAACTATAAATTATTATATCTATAAATTAAAATAACACCGAAGTAAAAATGATAGGTAATGGACAAAATTTATCTACTCGTTAAATTCTAACCGCAACTTCAACTTCCTTTGAAATTTTAATTTTATTTCTTTTAATTAAAATATTTATTCCAGTCCGCAACAAAAACCAGAAATTGAAATAATAGCAGTAAATTTTGGTCGCCCATGTTTTTGGCATCGAATTTCTCCTGTTTGTCAGAGGTGGAATCTCTACCAACCGGTTTAATATCAATGCTAGGTACTCGTGGATGACGGAAGGGTTCTTAATTATCATTGTTTTCTCAAGGGGACGTTGAGCTGTATGTCAGTAAACTGTCAGACGAACATATTATATATGGCTTCAACCCACTAGCATTGAAGGGACGGAATTCTTCTCGGAACTGAACAGGCCCATGGTGTAATCCATCACGCTGTTCTACCGTGTATTGGTGTCAAAGGTTAACAACTAGGTATCATCTTATACCAACGATAACAAAATTTAATTACAATCCGTACGAATGGGTCAAAATATTATCATAAAACATACATATAAGGTATATGACATATATTTGCTTAAGAGAATATTTAATGGCAGCCTGGATATTTTTTCTTATGACACATATTAATACGTGTAATTATAAATAAATATTAAGACCATTTTTTATCTCATTTCACATATGACGACTCCATAGCCCAGTTGGTAGTAACCCTGCCTGCTGAGCGAGGGGTCCCGGGTTCGACTCCCGGCCGGGGCAGACATTTATGTGACAGGTAAATGTTTGTTATCGGGTCATGGATGTTTGTGATGTCATATTGCTGTTTGTACATGCCACTCGCAACACAGGGATTCCTTATAACGTAAACAGAACTTATAATGACCGTTCGTTAGACTAAGTAAAAAATATTTTTTTTACTTAAACGTAATAACGTTAACAGTATTGAACTGACAGACCAGAATTCAACACAAGAATCACACGGGAGCGCAAAACAAAAAGAAGCAAACATTTTATATCCCGCAAGGCTGGATAATTCGTGTTGTGGGGCTAAGTGTTAATGAGATGGAAGACTTGATTAAATATTAAAACGTTGCCTGGATTCAGAAGAACAAATTAAGATAAATAATTACCGTAGTAAAAAAGAAATTATTCAGAAATATGTATAGTACTGATATACATATAAATCACATCAGTTCATCTTTCATTGATATTTATTAATTTATTTCATTACACCGACAAAGCGAACACTAACAGAAGCGCAACAGAAAAAGAAACACCGTTAGAAAATTAGTGTGACCTCAGTTAAAGGCGCAAACCAATTACAGTGAACAGCATTTTATACAGATAATATTAAAAATAGTTCATGACACATAAATTTCATAATTAAATTGAAAAAATCAGGCACATAATAACATAACTAGCAAAATTGTATATTTTAATTAATAAAAAAGAATACAATTAAAAAATAAAAAATAATAATAAAATTCCTGTCAAATTTTATTGTAAAAAAAGAATAATATAGAGTTGTATTGAAATAATTCGTCTGGAATTTTATAATAGCATCTTCGATTCACATTATTAGGGCGGAACTCAAGTCCAACAATAGACAATCATCGGTTGTGATAATATTTATTGCACTACGTGGCTCACTAGAATTATAGCTGCGCTATATAACTACTAGATGCGGTGTCACTAGTATGTGTATTGTCGCTGCGATGTGGTTTCTCTCGAGCACACCATTAACATTGCAAAATATCAATCATGTAAATAAACCTAAGCGATTTCATACTGATTACTTTCAAATATGTTGCGACGATTTTAGATGCTGATAATAATACTAAAATTATAGACAATATATTTTATTTACTGACTAGCAGCTCCGACTTCGTTCGGTTTGAAAAATTATATATACATCATATATAGCATATGTCCATCCGAAATAATGTACCTTTCATATCGTGGTTTCATACAGATTACCCTCCATATACACACAAAATAAGCACTAATTCCTAATAATATTAGCATACATACCATTAATATAAAAATCATTTGAAGCATTTGATATGAGATATTATCGATCAAAAGCTTTTTAGAATAGAGACACAATTTTCTTTGACGCTTTTGAAACCCAACTAAAGAAATAAGTTCTGAAACTGGAAGACCTATGAATGAAGAAGAACTATATTGTCATTTTATTTCATGACGTTGTTAATGAAAGGGATGAGTACAGAAATATGTCAAATAAAATCATTCAAATGCTCACCCCGACACCATTACCTAATCCGCTTATGCTAATATGAAATGACGAAAGCCCTTTCGTCTTCACGTAGACTCCATCCCTTAGTTTATAAGGTGATAAGGATTTGTCCAACAAAACTCTGTCTGGATATATGGAAGAAACTTTATTTGTATATTATAATTTATTTATAATGATACCTACTTGACATTCAATACGCTTTATATTTCACTATTTTTTTCTTAAATATAAAAGTCTGATTTTCTTGAGTATTCAGTAACAAGACCACTATTGACTTATAGAAGAATAATATATATATTTTTAAACGAATACTTTTTATCTTCGTAGATCGCTTTGTTTCATGGCTCGGCTTAATTAATCTTTCAAAAAGTGTGATTGACCGGCATTGTATTTTACAAAGCATACGTGTACTACATATTTTATTAGTTAATACAATAGCGTGACATGAATTCTTATTTATTATATTTTTTCTGAAATTATTTTGAGCAGGATTCTCGGATCAAAACGTAAGGCTAATTATTCATGGACGCAGAGGGTAGGAAGTTGTTGTCAATGTCATACAGTAAGCCAGAAACGTGGAATCTTAAAAAACATCACCCACACATACATACACTGTATGAAACGTATATAACACACCACATACGCAGGAAAATTCTTAGGAAGTAAAACAAATAATCGTCTTCACAAGTCTGCTACTCAGTTGGTTTTACGTTTCACCCACATTTATGTACTCATACGGTTAACTTATTTATGACTTTCGGCAATCTTGATCATTCATCGTGTTCTGAGTTTTAGCTGTAGTCATATTCGTGCATATGGAATTACGTAGATTCCCTAGTGA
>DWPT01005201.1:0-12434 GCA_018251895.1 Agathymus mariae mariae
AATCTTAGCCCTTACATTGTAGTTAATATTATGCTGTAATGTGTCTCTAATAAATTCGTTTAGTGGTAAAAAGGAGTTTTTTTAAAATACTGTCGGAGAAGTCCTGTTAACAATACGTACATACCCTTACCAGGTTACTAATAGGTGAGCGTGTGAACGTTTAAGCGGTCGTAATCGCACTGAAACAGCGTGGTAAGTTCCACGCGTCTTTAACTGCAAGATCAAGAGAGGGAGACAAAACACGAGGAGAGAAAGAAATGCTAGATTAAAGAGGTCTCATCTTTACTGTACTCACTTTATAACCTCGTAACAGTAGCAAAATGTTTAATTCTGTTTACATATAATTTACTACAAAAGTCATAATCGTTAAGTTTAATGGCCAGAACGCAGCAAACACCATTAATTTGACAACCCATTAGCGGAATGGTCTGTATTCCAATACCCGCTACTAATGTCTTTATTAAGAACTAACGCCTCGTCCGGTCTACGATTGGGTTAAAAAAAAATATATTTATATGATATATAGCCAATGTCCATCCGGAATAATGTACCTTTAAAATGGTAAAAGATTTTTTTAGGCAGGAGCCGTGTTTCCAGAGATTACTCTCTCTTTATAATATTTCTATAGATAGCGACCCGCTTTCGACACTGATCGGGATCAACAATAAATTTATTATACATATATACTTGATATATAGCCAATACACTTTCAGAATAAAAGGATCTCTCAAATGGTAGAAAAAGAAATGCTCCTGATTTATTTTTTTTATGTAAATAGCCGACAACGAGCAGACGATCTACCTGATGGTAAGATGGATTTCGCCGTATTGGGCGGCCTAGAATACTTCCCTCAATCCAAGAATGAAGAAAGAAAATCAAGAAAATAACTTTAAGCAGGAAATTAACTTTACACCTTTACCTGTGTAGATAGGCATTACATCATAAATATTCCTCTCTATCTTTTTGATTTGTAACTTGTAAAGATCTCTCGGCTATTATAATGTCAGTGCGTCAGAAAGTTCTACATTTGGTAGTGAACAGATTGCAATTACTAAAAATGTTTAGAGAAGTTTTCACATTCACGCTATAATGGGGATTCCATAGAATGTGGATGACAACCTTAATTACTAGTTTTAGTGCGCGAATTAAAGGCATGTGTGGAGCGTCCTAAAGTTATAATGAGATTATTTTAAGTAGATGTAAGTAGTCAGAAGGTCCTCTGTGGCTGTTTTTTCTATTAATTGCCATTGTTGAAGACGTTTCTAAATTAAAGTATTTCAGTAGAGTTTTAAAACACGTTATTAGCAGTACGACTTAAATCCATAAACCTCATGTACTAACGTATTTAGGTTTGTGCTGACAAGAAGCAAAATGTATAGCTAACATATAAAAAAAAATACTTTTGAATAGAAAGATATCCTTCAATTAAATGAATTCCCATCTAGTAATTGGTACGTCTGTGATTTCAACTATTAAATTAAATCAACACTATATAATTAAAATTATTTGTACTCAATATTAATTGCTTATGGCAAGGCACATAATAGATACCTTGAAAGGTACACCTTTAAGGATAGGATTGTACGTTTCACGTACATCAGGTAACATACGTATGATTACTTCATTAATAATATGCGATTAAGTTGGTCCACCGGCCGATGACAGTTCATTAGCCTCAATGTAAACTGCTTACTCGCTGTTGTTGTTGCCCGCTAGCATTATTTTAGGAATTTAATAAATCAGTGTTGTGTTATTTCGTTAGTTCATCGTACCCAGACAATACTTAGGTAAATAGTCAGCCTTCGTACACTACTAAACTACATCTATCAATTTTAACCAGTTGTTTAACAATGTGTCTATTAATACGGCCGCCCCTTGACGTACCGTAATTTAAGTACCCATTACAGTTGAAATGTATAATGCCCGCAATTATATAAGTTTAACACCATCAGCATCTATAAGGTTTGTGGATTAAATATATTTGTGGAAATACATAGATATATATGTATAAGAACGAATCAATTCGTTTTGTAATTCGATGTCGTATATATTTATCATTATTACATAATTACTTTAGTTTTTAGCTATTGTATAAGTATAAATTAATTTATTATTGGATGTAATTTGTTCCAAGCTAAAAAAAATAATTGAAATAGTAGTTAATCAACTTCAAAAGAGGAGAAAGCACTCAATTCGTAAAATTATATAAATTTTAATTATATGATTATAATATATGTAATTATATAAATGTTTAATATTTCTTATCTCAAGAATCCGTCATTTATTAACCGATTTCGAAATTTGCTTTTTTATTTAAAAGACTATATCTCACGTTTGGCCCCACTTAAATTTGAAAGAAAAATAGCACCGTTAAGTGTGAAATATAGGAGATGATACCAAGAAATTCACCTTCAAATATAAGTCATGGTTTTTGTTAATATATTTATATACAATTCCCGAGATAACGCTCAAACCTTAGGTTTAGACAAACCGACAGTTTGTTTAATACGTCGGTGTTAAAATATACCAATATACTGAACCATTACAAAGACTGAAGATTGAAAGCCTACTTTATTAAATTCGAGAACAGTGGGAGAGGGCACGGGAGTGAGAAGGGGTTCGGGACGGGGGTAAATTAATAAACACTCACACACTCAAACCAAAACAAAGATTCTTGTGACGCAGGTGATGTGGACATGCTTAATAAGAATACCTGTAAAAAACACTCCTGTTATATAAATGTTTGCTACAGGAATTCAACTTGCTACCCTTCACTTGACCGGCGAGATAATCGACTGAGCTATACGGGTGTCAAGTCGAATCGAATTAAACTAGAATTGTTAAGTGCTTTAATGTTGTGGTTATCAAACAGACAATTTGTCATTTCACTGCTTGTTCAAACTTGACGTGCTGATTAATGACTATTTGCTTATGTTTTTACATCGCCTACAAAAGGTTCAGCATTGTATTATGGACCTTGGTGTACGTTTTAACAATAAGGTTCCAAAGTTGATACGTGATTTATCCATTGGGACTTTCAAGGGACGTGTCAAAACACGCTTTAAGGTAAAAATACTATCAGGAGATTATATAAAAGTGAATAAAAACATGACAAAGAGGTCTGGAAATACTTAACAGTGCCACAACCGATTCCATTGCAACTTAAAGTTTAAGTTATAACTTACTCTGTATTTATCATAAGTTCAGTTAAAATATATCCCGAGGAATTTCTTTCGCCGTTTCTTATTCTCAATTAAAATGTAGAAACGAAAACTGACGTGGATATGTGTATTTACAAATTACCTAAGCGATTTTGGATTTGAATTTAGTCATATAATATGCTGATAAACAGAGTCACTGTTCCTGGTAAATATCAAGTTGTCGACCAAGAATTTTAACTCGCTCCCCAACATTGTAACTGAACCACCAGTAACGGGTTGAGTGGTGATGAAGTCTAAGATGTTGAACGCAATAAGTTATAAAAGCCTATTCACTCTTCTCTTGAAGACTCCTACGTCGTAAGTTATAGTAGAAAAAAAATCCAAAGCCTTTTAATCGTCTTCAATAAAATGGTGTTCATTACGACAAGCGTCAATATCGCTTAGAAAGATTGTTAGTTTATAGCTATATAATAGTGAAATTATTGGTTTTAGTAAATGACCTTTTAACACTCTGCTTCTAAAATCAATCGTAAAAGGTTTTTTACTGCAGAATATTGCTTTCTTCTTGGCCAGCATTTATTCTTAACGTTATTACGCATATAATGAAAGTCTATAGGTGGCGCTTACCACTTACCATCAGGTAAGTCTGGTTTATTGCTGGCTATTAAAGAAAACAAACGGGGAATAGCCATTATCGCTTCGTTTTTCTCTCCATGTAATACTGTCTTCAGTTCTATACTGTACGCCTCCACGGGCCTACTTGATATTCTTCTGTTTTTATTTATTTACTTCTCTAATAGATCTACATAACATTTATATCACGTTTTTATAAATGTATAATATAAAAATATTGTATATTTACATTATATTATTCTAGAAGTAAAAATTTAAAGTTTTTAGTAGCGTTGAAATTTAGCCTGTCAACCGCGTCTGCACGGGTTCTATTGTTTAAGTTTTCGATGGATAAAAATTGTAATCGCACCTTATTTCGCTAAATTATGAATGAAAGTATGTAGAAATAGACTTATTTGTACTTATAGTGAAGTAAAAAAAGTTTTTTCACAACTTTAGTGGGCTCGGTTGGTGGGTTAATATCAATTTGTTGGTTTAGAGTTTGTCCAACGAATACTGAGATTAGATAAATTTTATTGTTGCAAATATTGTAGTGGCGCTATAGATAGCTCTTCTAGACCATATTCTGCTCATCACTTGTCAATATTGCAATATCCCCTAATTGATTATTCATCAACGCTGGGATGAACCAGTATTGATATAAAGTGGGTGCAAATCTGCTTTACACTTCAATATTAATGCAACGGGCGTAAGGTAATGAAAATTCATGAGATAATACGGATCTCGGAATTAACGTTCAAAGTTTTATTACCGGGAATTAAAGTTTAAATATGGTTTTTAATTTTTATTTATGCAATGAAAGTAGGGTTTTGATGTGTACGATCTATTGTTAGGTATGTAAATATCACTGGTATTTATTATTGCTATTGAAACACATGGCAATAACGTAGTTTAAACCTGCGCGGAAGGTTTGGACATTATTATTTCCAGGCGTCCTTGGCTTTATTACATTCATTTATACCATAATATACTTTATCTATATGCTGTGCTTTAACACTTCCTTTAAGAGTTCCAATAGGTAACTCACGTATCAACTTATTGTAAAAACGAACTCCAAGCCCCATAAAAGAACACTGAAGGTAATGGCTTACCAACACAAATATTTACTTAGTGCAAATTACACTCGACCTAGGTCAATACTTACTCTGTTTCAGCAAAGGGTTCCAATCCATGTATGGGCAACTTCGTTCCAACCCGATATTAGTTTCTACAGGATCTTTAGTTGAAGACTGGTTTAATTACTCGTTCTGTTTGTGATAGTAGCGTTATGAGTTCTTGATTGGAAGAAAGACTTTTAAGAATATCGTTTACGATCCGCGTTACCTTGCGTATTGATTGCTAAATATCGTGTTTCCTGGTCTTAATCAACGAAATGGTAATCAATTTTTTTTTAATTATTTATCAATCGAAGAAAGAGACCAACTATAGACATTAATGAATACAACTGAGCGGTGTGGATTGATAAACGCGGAATTGAATTTCTCCGTGGTAATATGTAGTGCTTTATTTTATATTCGTACCTTCGTACGTGTACAGCGTTTTAAAATATTTTGCGAACGAACTTCGGATTTTTTTACTTAGGCACCGATGGGATATTTAGTTCTAGGTTAATTTTACCTGCTAACAGATAGGCATGTGCCTATCTTATGTGCTTATGTAAGCATTCTGAGTGCGTGGATAGCAACTGCTCACTGCAATAATAATGAATTTGTTATAAAGTAAGGGCGCGTTAATAATGAATTTCGCATATCCGTGCGAGAGTAGTCATGTATTCTGTTTCGTTTTGAATATAATAAGAAACCTTTCGCGACTTTGTCAAAACGATTTTTGCAATGTGAATATCGAAGTTTAATTTATTCAAACCATTACATATTTGATTTATTTTAAGAAACCAGCTTTTTAGAATTAAGGAGAAGACTCGATAGCGTAGTTAAACCGGAACTTGGTAGAAAAATATTTAATATTAAACGTAGTCATGTTAAGGAGTATGAGATTATCAAATATAAGGTGACGTATAAAAACATACATAGGGTGACAAATTATCTGAAAGTTTTGTAACTAAATAATTCATATTCTGATTGGTAAAATAAGCTAAACTTATACTGAAATGGAAATATCTGAAGCCAAATACAGATTGTACGGCTATATCAAAATAGATGTAAATATTCAATAATACGCCTTAATATAAGCATATAATAGACGATTATTAAATAATTTATAAGTATAATAAACCATGTTAATAAATTAAGTTATTTTTATTAAATATAAAATAATTTAATTTTAAAAACAGCATAGAAACTTTGCCAAGATACTGAGTACTACACCATTAGGTTATACATTTATTTAATCACCTATTTAAATCTAGTCTAAATTTCTTTGATTTATATAATACAACTTTAAAAAAAATTGAATATTAGTATATATTTTTAGGAAAATTTTATTGGATGTTATGTATTACTAGCAAACTGCTCTCGCTTCTCTTCAGAAAAACTACTTTACGCTTAGAAATAGCGTCTGCGTTGTTTTAGTAATGGGTTTTTCTAGTTCTGTGAAACAGAAATACATATCCATAACTTATTTATTTATGGATGGATTGAAATGCAATGATCTTTAATATTAAGTGATGCATATTACAGTACATTAGTGAAAACCGTTACGAAACTGGATAATTTCATCAAATAATGCCCCAGTTCCGTGTAGTGGGTGTTTACTAGAAATAGATGGAATTAACTATATTCTACTGTCACCCTTTTGAGACAGATACTACTGATACATCTTTGTTATTTGTTGTTTGGTTTAACCATTCATCATAAAACAAGAAAAACAAAGGGAAAAGCCGAAGAGTACACAAAAGGGTTTGAAGATTGGTTTCAACCAGATCTCGGGCACCGATGGGCTTTTTTGCACGCCTCTCCAGTGAGCCAAAGCTGATAGGTGACATTTGGCAGCACCAGTCCAAATGTGACAACAGTACTCCACGCATGGTCGTTCCTGAGCTTTGTATAGTTGTATAGTTATAGTAGTTGTAGGTTAAAAGCTGTTTCGGTGTGAAGTACTACCGCCCAGGAAGCCCGAATTTCCTTGCAACCGCTTTAACTTTGCACTTGAAGTTGAGGTTCGAAGAACCAACTCCCAACTCCCAAGACGGTTAGTGTATTCTAAGGATATATTTGAAAAGTATGAGCCAAGGTGAATGGCCTTCTCTTTGTAGAAAACAGACACGTCTGCGTTTTTGTATATTGTGAGATTCATACGTTCCACCACGGCCTCTTGTTTGGACTGTATTTGTCCCTACTGGTCTGACCAATCGGCAGGCATCTCTTCACCAGTGTACTGTCATCTACATACCCATAGATACCGGGCTTGAGCAGATCATCAATATGAAGGAAGAATAGAGTGACGTAGAGAACGGACCTCTGAGGATATCCGCCCGAATTCCGAAGCAAAACTCTTTAAGTCGCATATTTAAAATCTGGAAGGATTAAAAAACTATTAGATAAACTATTCGAAATAACAAAAAAAACAAGCCTATACGCCAATTTTCAAGTCATTATTTGCAGTATTAAAGATGCTACAGCCATTTTAAGTTTTAATCGCCTCTCCTGTAAAATTTGCATTTTCAGTTAACGAATTATACGTGGGACGTGTCGATGACTCTACTCGTGACATTGACCTCACTTTTCGAGGTAATAGCTTTCTAATATCAAGGATAAGTAAGAACGAACAAGCTACGACAGACGAAACGGACTATTAAAGAGCAGTAAGACAGGTCATTAAAAGCGGTTTTAAATAAATGACGGTCTTACAGTATAATGTTTAAAACAAATTTTCCGAAACTGTCTATACATACCAAAATACATAATCTCGAACCCCGTACAGAATTCTTACCAACTTCGATTCGAACTTGATCAGATAATTTCTTTGTTTTTTTTTTTTCATGTAATATCCGGAGATTGTGTAAACCTTTAGGTAAATGAGTTGTAGCATATAATAATATGAAAAAGACAAATGAGACCCGGATATTAAGGGACGGAGCAGCTGAGATCAACTCCCACGCGATGATTGATTTGTGATTGATAATGTATACAGTTGGTTAATGTATTGTGTACAATTAGTCGTACGTTTTTATTAGCGACAGTACACAACTTTACCAGTGCAAGAATTGAAAAACCTCGTTTCAAGATTACCCACCCACAAGAAGTCATTCAACTTAACCTTTAAAAAAAGATTTATCCATTGCTTAGTACAATTGAAAAACAGTTACCCTGATTAAAAGGAACGGTAACATTACGGCAGAGCGTCGCACGCTCCTTTCATATATCTGAAATTAGAATCAATTAATTAATTTTGTCAAAGAAAAAATATCTTGCATTAGCTGCATAAGTAATATATGTTCCACGATGATTAAAATACGAGTTGTCCTTATTTCAGATTTTTTAACTTGACCCGAATTATTTGAGACTCTATTTTGGTCTAAGAAATATAAAGATTTTAGAGAAGATTTCCAAATTTGGGAGGAGCGAGGAGCTAAATTCGTGTTAAGATCGGTCTGACATATGTAAGTTTATCACGATTTTCAATTAACCGATGTGGTTACTTTTGAAGACGCATATAAATAAAACTGAGATGCTTGCAGGAGAAGAAGACACTAGAGTGCCGCAGTTTTGCAAGTTTAAAACAAAAGAATCAAAGTACGACTGCTCTCGACCATCTCATTTTGCTAAAAACGTCCTTGTGCCACTAAACGTAATCTACAAATATTTCCATAAATTATATTTTATCTGTCATTGATTTTTTGTCTTTTTTTGCAAAGGCGATCGAAAAACCACATTTCCATAATTAACAACAAATAAGGTGTACACAGCTGGCCCATTATTTCCAATTCACTCAGGGCCCGTGAGCTCGTTATGCGTAATAATTGAAATTTAATTGAAAGTATAATAAACCAATGGAGAAAATATGAGAATTAATTCCGTATCTATTCATAGTTCAATGAATCTTTAATTACAATCATTACCGCACGAGCCAGATTAAACGAAATTGCTTCGTATGAACGCATTCCGATGGAGGTACGCTTTTATTCAGAGTTTGCAAGTAATTAATTTTCTCTTGTCTAAGGATGCTAATACGCTCACATTTTCTTTGGTATTTTTTAAACATTGTTTAATTCCTATGAAATAAAGTTATAAAAGTTGATCCAGCTTTTTATAGACATTACATGACAGAATATATTTCCACAAAAACGCTTTAATATTACACGTTCGCACGAAACATGGAATGAAAATATAACGGGGTCGCGATAAAAGCCCGCACAATATCACGCGTAACATTTGAAATGGGTCAGACTACTCGGCATCTCGGGATCCGAGATAGGTGATATTACAAGGATGTGTGGGCTCTATGAGCCCAGTGGCTTAAAACTTACGAATTCACCGTGGACCATCTCAGTTCTTTTCCGTCACGTATATCAATTTGTTAATATTTCGATGTTGTGGTCGCAGTGCCACGGAGCCAGTCATAATGTCGGTTTCGCGCTTCGTATGCATTCGGCAACTTGTCGGTGATGCCTTTGGTATTACTAATGTCCATAAGTGACGGAGACCACTAACTACCGTGTGATTCGTCTGCTCGTTTGTTGACTAGTTACATAAATAACATATATTGGGAAGCAATTATCACTTGTTTCATTGATGGAAGTATTAAAGGCATGTTATATATTTTCTAAATTCCTAAAATCATCTTGATCATTGAACCCATTAATAGTTCTTAGTTATTTCTTCACTTTCATTAATTTTTTTCTTTATTTGTGTTTTACATTCATAGACTACAATATAGAAAAGAAAAAACAGAAAACTTGGATTTACAAATTGTGACGCTGTGACTCTTAATGACTCAGGTCAAGTAATTAATGAGTCTTAGGCTTAGTTTCCAGCCAGGGCTAGCTTTATAAATACATAAATGTTTTCGGATCGTGTCTTTGATGTCTCCTATATATGTCCACAGTCCGGAAGACATGGAAACCGTACGCGAGGGTAAGAGTATGTGAGTGTTTATTATTCATATAAACTATCGAATTTTCCTTCAGTCTTCCTCCAAGTCTATACTAAAATAAAAACAACAGCATAACGTTTACAAACTATGCAGATTTAACAGTATTCAATTCCATAACTGCCTATTTTATATGTTACTAAAATAATATGTTACCGAGTTCATTCGGATCGTCAATCATTTTGACAAGTATGTGCATGATTAACGAGCTCAATTTAGTATCATCGCCGACTTGAGCGTAGATCCATCACATTTTATTCTCAAGTATAAATCTATTTTTTATCGTATCTTAAAACGTTAAAATAGTTTTTCTTTACCCTGCGTTTATTGAAATGTCAAATTACATTTGAATTTATATAAGGTAAAGGACCCCTATGACGGCCGGCTACGTATAAATTTAAGGACATAATGAAATCTTCAGCTCCAGCAAAGGATTAAGTCTACTACAATATGTAATCCCAATAATCGAGATAGACGAACAGACTAATATATTGACAAGATAAAACTCTAAGGGTTCATTTTTATCTGGATTACTTTCTCGGTCAAATTAAGTACGTAATATATTTTTTGATATATATATATATATATATAAAAGGATACTCGCCGACAAAATTACTCTCGTAAATCTTCTCTCTGGAACTTTTTTTATTGGGACCAAAACACAAGTAGTTTAGGTGTGGGTCGATGATATTTACAGATATTTTTAACTAAATTATCCAAAAGCATTTTCTGCAAGAATTCAGTATTTAAACACGATATAATAGAAAGTAGAGGCGGTTCATCCATATATAGTTTTATTTTGCCATATAATATCTACACACATACCTACATAACCTGTGTGACACATATATGTAGTTTAATACTATGACTGATAGAATGAATTTAACATATTTTGTGTGATGCACTGGTGAAAAACTAACAGATAAATAAACAAACTGAATATTGAAAATAGTAGTAATATCGTAAGTTTGTAATTCATAGAATTAGTATGAAAAACAAAGTTATTTCTGTTCTGCTAAAACTAAATTAATTGAATTGAAACTTTTTCTTTTAATACGGTAAGGTCGGAACAGTCAGATATGCAGAAAGACAAACGAGACTACGGTCGGAATCTTATGAGAGATTCGATGTTTCATTATGTGGACGTAGCACTAAGAGCGTCACTATGCTTCTAAGCTAAATCTCAGAGCACGTAAAGTTTCATAACATCCGTCCCACTTTATAACTAATATTATCTTCAACAAGATTTACGCTTGTTGTGCGCGTAAATCTCACCCCAGACTTCGTGTGAAGTGTGTTCTTTAGTGTAAGTTGATGTAAACCTTAAAACTTTAAAGCTGTTAGTCACATTATACCTATACCTACAAATAGTATACAACAATGTCGACATCACTTTGTTCTTCACCTTAAACTATGCAGTAGATTTTGATGCTGTTACGAGTATCGATATAATGTAGATTGTTCTTCGGAAAGGATAAAACAAAATTGTTGACCTAAGTCACTTTTGTTTCGTTAGATATTAGACTTAGTTCGACTGTTATAACCACTTTCCATAATATTTAATTTCCGACATCAAACAACACGGTCTAAAACGTAATCTACAGGAAAGTTTATTTACAGCAAAGTTGTCACGACACTTCTCGTCTCTTACGTGTCACCTGAGGGACGGACTTCCTATATTAGAGTTTCTACCATTCATTGAGGGTTACGTGACGCGGATTCAACACTTCTCACTCATGTAAAACTCGGTGACGAGTAGATCCGTTTGTTCATTTTTTTGTATTTAAAAAAACTTTAGTTTTTTATACTTTTAATCTTGATTAAATTTGTTTTACTCTATATATTGGATTTAAAATATCCAAAACTTCACCTCCGTGTTGGTGGATATAACGAAAACAATGATTTTTAATTGCAAAACTGAGCGATATTCAAGGTCGGCTTTTGGTCGAAGATAGTATCGGTGTAGAGAAGTACCTTGGTATAAGGATACAAATCGCCACGTACAAATTACAAATACAATTTTGATTCAGCGATGGACACCTATCAAACTTACATAATCTGTCAGAAACATTAATATACAATTGTAAAATTAAGGTACTTGTAACCTACAGTTTCCTTGTAACTAATATCTTAAGTTTAACATTTGTGTATTTTGTTCTTACAGGACCTAAGTTCTCTGTAATTTAGAGAATTGAACTAATCGTAAAAACACGCTATAAAAAGATATTGACCGACGGGTTAGTGTCGAAACAAGCAATAAAGCTCCAGGCAGTTTTAGTTTTTAGTAGGTCCGAAAAGTGGCCCCTATTGAGTTTTGTGTAAGACCTCTCCTTTTTCTCTGTATCTTTAGTTTCTCAACAAGTATCACTTTAAACAACTTTTATTTTCGATTTCTATGTAACAGAAACCGGGCTTATTAACATAATAATATAATATCCTATTTAAACACCATTAATACTTAATGTTTATATTATTTCTCCGTGGGATTAATTTGGTAAGATACCATCGAGTATGAGTCAGCCGCCAAACGATTCGTCTTGTTCCGGCTGGGGACTCGAAAACCAGTTTCCCCCTGTCCAACCCATCCTCATC
>DWPT01005202.1:0-12433 GCA_018251895.1 Agathymus mariae mariae
CCAGGATCCCAATACTTTTACTTATGGTGAGAGGCGTGTTTTGAAGTATCGGCGCCAAAACAAAAGGGGTTCTTTTTACGGAGAACGCACAGACCTGTGTCTTCGAGGGGTTGAATAGGACCAAATTTCGTCGACCCCATTCCGAGACCCGCTCTAGCGATAGCTCGATTTCGGACACAAGTCTGGTTCTATTCTCCTCAAGAAGGGACCGAGAGGAATTTGCGCGGCTGAGTGAATGCTGGGGATTTGTTCCAGCATATCATTGATATGCAGAATGAATAGCGTGGGAGAAAGCACTGAACCTTGGGGAACGCCAGCATTGATGAATTTAGTGTCAGAGCGTTGACCGTCGATAACGACCGAGATAGAACGTTCGGACAAAAAACTGGCTCAATATGACTATTAAGTACATTACAACAAGTTGTCAATTTACACTATGGACACACACACACGTGGTTACGCTCATAACTTTATGTCAAACTTTAACTAGTGAGCACGCTAGTTAAGCTACAAAAAAAAAGTCTTCCGTGATCCTGGCATAAATTTAATGATTTTTCCGTCCCACAGGAGAAACATTTAGAGTTGACTGTTGTCATGACCGGTTCCTTTTTCCCCTTATTATGAGAAATAAAATAAATAAATTATAAATAACCGTTTACACACTCATACCCCCGCACTAGGGGTCCCTATAAATATGTTGTATCGTTTTACAATAAGATTCCTAAGTTAATACGTGAGTTGCCCATTGAAACTTTTAAGCGACGCATTAAAATACAACTCATAGGCAAAGGATATTATTGTCTAGAATCTAGATGAATATATTAATGACAAGGAAGTTTGAAAATAATAGTAACTCAATGTTGAAGCACATTTGCAAAAAGGTTGTAGAAGCAAAAAATGACGCGCATAAGTGTATAGAATACCTACATGATTAAATGATTTTGAATTTGAAACAATATCATATAAATGTCGGCCAGCAATAGAACCCGAGACTCTTCGCTTGGCAGGCAGTTCTATACTACCAATCGGCCAATACTCATAGAATGACAACACAACCCGACAAAATTATTCGTACAGAAAATCAGTGTTGTGGATGGTCATCTCTCCATAACGCTGAATTAAACTCTAGCCCTTTTAAAACCACATGGCGTTTTTAGGAAAAAATATTGGTTAAGTGTATAATTTATTCCCAAAATTGGCCCTCAAATCAGAATTCGTTTAGTTACGACATGTGTCGTTAGTGGGTCACTAAATTCTGGATTTACATTTCACAATTGTATATTTCTCATCCATATTTGGACATGTGAGTGGTTCTGTAAGGTCTGTGCTTCTTCATGTGATTTTGAGAACCTTAAAAAGGACTTTAATCTATTGCTTACTCATTTTCATGGAACTAGGGTCAGGTTGTCAAACACGTGTAGTCACGGTACTGAAACGAGTTCCAGCCTTACTCCAAAACCTGTCGCTAACATTAAGCCTTTTTACACTCTGCGAGATAGGTCGTCTAACCGTCGCCGTCGTATCGTTGTCGTTCCCACACTAACCAGCCGGCGCTCGGGACGACGTCAAAGCTCATTAATTTCATTAGAGCGTGCGTTGTTCGGAACTACATTAATTTTCTGTTTATCCCGACGTCTGCCGCGTGTAAAGTTTGTATTTATTGCCATTCCATAGAACATTACGATCACATAGAATGGCTTTTGACCTTATTTGACTGAATTCATCCGCTTTATCGTTCATAATTTGACTTGGCATTCCATGAAATGTAATAGTTTTATTTAACGATAACACCATTTTTGGCATCCCTCCCATCCGATGGTAAGTGACTATTTAGTTAACATGTACTAGTATCATTACTACAGTTAGTAAAAGCATATTCAGTTTTTAAGAGCTCTCTACGTTACAAGAGTTTTGGCCGTACTGGGGCAATCTAGAACCCTCTCCCCCCACCTTTTCCATGTTGCGAGAACAGGGTGTCGTAAAAGGCGTCAGAAACCAGTCTGCTTGGTGTTAGGGCTTCGTATAAGGATTATAACATCATTACTATTATTGACGCGGCTTAGTTCATGTGATTCGTTATAAATGTCCAGTGGGCTGCAGGAATGTTGTCATTTATATATAAATCAATTGCCCTCTGAGATTAACCAAACCACTCATAAAATTAATACCTATCCAATATTCCTTCCTACATTGTCCTCTCGTCGGTAATTTACAACTTTATATAACTTAACAGCGAAGCCACTCAGGTACTCCTATATAAGTACAGAACAGTATCTTCTACTCAATATCTATTCTTTAGCAGCTTAACTGTTAAATTTATCCGTGAGCCGAAAGTTTAATGTTGGATGTGTGTGAGTTATGGTTAATATTCCGTTTAAGTAATATCTGCATAAATTATGGTTAAGTGTCACTAGTGTCACTGTTTATATAAACTATCCACTTCGTTGATCGATGTTGAGTCATCATTGAGATTTAATGTAGCGGAAGGTATTGGTTAATTGTTGCATATAATTCACCCTCCTTTTAGAATAGACTGTGGAATTTTTTTAACGAGGAAATGTTTGAGAGAACGCTGGAGTATTTTTGTATGTTCAAGATCACCGGTGATGACTATTTGTCATAAAGTGACCCATGTACTTGCTTGTCAACTATAAAAATTAAAAAAAATATTTATTATTATTTTATTATATTATTATTTACAGTGCATCTGCAAAGCATTTGCAAACCAACTATTACAGATGCCGTTATTAATGTGCCATACCATTATAATTCAAATTTCCTTCTTTTATTTTCATAGCCTTTTAAATTACCCATGTATTGCTGGGCGCAGTCAAAAAGCGCAGTAAGCCTCACTAACTTATGTTAATAAAACTCGTATAACAACCTCAATCACTCTCATATCACCGTAAGCATCGGCGCACACCATTATGAACATTATTGTTATACAACACAAAGTAGTTTTTGTTTGCGATCCCCACATCGCAGAGGGTTGGAACCCTCACCTGTCAGAACTCCACTGGAGCTTGAAGATACGTTTAACGGAACGTCTCCGCTGTTCGATATTTGAGTTATCTCATGTTTATAACCAAAGTTGCTGATTTTGTTATACGAAATTATGGTGACAGTATCGTCGAATACTGTCACCATAATAAGAACAACAGAAGATTAATCGAATCAAAACATTGGCTTATACTCATTAGAGGCTCTTTGAAAGTAGGGGTATCTCCTCGCAATCAAGAGGATTTATTGTGTACTCCACCACGTTGATCTAATGCTCATGGAGTCATTGGGGAAATTGGATACCCAATCATGGGATATGACATGACAAGATGGCGGTCTCCGAAGCGATTGAATGTGATTTTGCTGCTAAAATTTCTCATAGAATATCAGACTTATAAACTAGGTTTCTTTTACGTTTCGGTAATAAAATAAATATTGGGGTAAAATGGATTCATTGGTTTTTGAATCCAAGCCAAACTGCATAACCTGATTGCTTCTAAGGTGCTGGACTTGAACCACCACGTTGAACCTCAACGATACTCATAGCTATGTATTAGTATTTGTAATAGTTGGTACTCTTTCTATGTCTCTTAAACTAAGTTAGGAGAGCCAGCCACGGCGCGTGTTGTGACAGTCATGATTATTACCTCTTCCGTTAAGGATGTCTATATATGACGATTATCATTTACCATCAGGTGGGCCGACTGCCATTAATTTTTATTAACTACATTAATACATTCAAATTCAAATATACATTAATTTAATCGTATTATATAACTTTGTTTAGCTTTTGTGGGTATAGTGATGAAGCAGGATCTCAGAAGTATTTTTGCCAATCTGTAGGCATTTCCAGCCTCTAGACAACGTTGTAAGAGGGCTTTGTATACACTTTTTCATTACCTAAGCAGCCTTCGAATATATTTTCAATCACAATGTCGTCCCAACAGTTTTGATCTTGTTCATTGATTAGTGAAAGGAAGGAATGAACTTTACTGTACTTTTAAAATTTCCTTTAAAGTCTTTGAAATATGCTTCATCAGCTAAGTGCGTCTTTTGATTTGTGTACGTATGTTCACCGACGCAAGATATTTTGCTTCACGCCGAAGAAAGTTAGTTATTTGAAAGAGGATTCCTCTCTAATTCATTTGGTATACATTTCCCTAACAGTTCAGCATGCGTTAAAAACGGAAATATATGTACATTATTGCACACACGTGGATTCATGACATGAAGAAGACGACGAGGAGCCGATGGATTCAGAGGGGCCAGGACCGGTTGGAGGGACACCAATTAGAGGAAGCCTATATACTTTTTTTATGGTAACAGCCAGACGAGCCACCTGATAGTAGGTGATCATCGTCGCCCATGGACTTCAGCAAGACCCAAGGTATCACTGTTGACCACTCATTAACTGTCGGCCAGGAAATTAGAAGAAGGTAAAAAGATGGTGCTCAAACGTGTTTCAAATCCATCCGACTGGTGATCATCACAAGGCTTGACGGCAAGGAGAGATAGTTGTTACTGAAATATAGAACTTTAAACGTATAGTCTGAAAGGTAGATATTATTTTAAGTAAAAAGGTGATTGGGATCGTATATGTTGTAGACCTGTCTCAGAAACTTGATAGGATTGCTCGATTCCTGCGCAAATATTAAAAAATTAAAATTCACATACTCACTTATCCTGTCTAGGTTTTCATATGTTGCTAGTGTCTTATCCTTATAAAAGTCATCACGAGTAGCAAAAAAAATCGAAAATGTTTGTTTCATTCGGAAATTCAGGTTCACGTGTAAAAATTTTTGTGTAAAAACTTTTCCACGGTTTGTGAAAACGGCCATATTATATCAAAAAAATATCTGATAACTGACAATAAATCGTGAGCGCATTGATACATTACAAATGCAATGCAAAATGCAAGTGTCCTTTCTTTTAGAAGCAGCCAGTATAAATCTTAATATTTCCACTGAATTTCACCTTTGGTACTCCGTATTACTGGTTAGCGAAGGTCCAACTATACTGGCGTTGTTAACTGCGTTTCAACCAGATCGTAGTCTAGACCCGGCGGCGTCTTCTGATATATTAATGGTTGTTATTATAGTGTGTCCCAGTGTGAGTAATGTGAGGTTTTGGCGGACAAGGTCTTGCTCTATCTGGCTTTGAGTTATCGCTAGTACGGTATACAATAACTCAAGAACTTAGCATTCGTGACGGAAAAACGGGAGAGTCATTTTTTGCGTATCTTGTTTAATAAAATACGAGCATAAAGTACGAGCATCTGTAGATCACTAAAATTCAATGTCATCAATGAGTTTATAAGCTTTATTATATTTTTTTATACTGTGATTATGATCAATCAACGTTCACTTACTCACACTCTCACACTAGGATTACCTGGGTTGCGGGTATCATGGTCGTATACTAATAAATATTGCAAACAGCCATAGCCCAAAGCAAATATTTATCTGTTATAAATAACTGTCCAAAAATCGAACCCAGGACCTTTCCTTCGGCAATCAGATTTACTATCAACTGCGCTACAGGGTTGTCAAGATATGATAATTTTGAGGCTAATTAATTATAATGTGTGTACCATGGGAGGCAAAAAAAGATTGCCAATTGGTTTGACACTAATGGGAAATTTTGAAATAAAATTATAAGTGGGTTCAGCATTTTCTTGTTGGCTAGCGAACCGACAGGATGGGTTGACAGTAGTCATTCAACACCATGCTCAATTTTTCACTTAGCAACTATCACCATAAAAACGTTATTTCCGAAATCGTAGGTGCATACGAGTATTAGAACTTTTTTCAAATTATATCGGAGTAAAGTATATAAAGTGACTACAGCAAGGCATGAACGTTCAACCCTAACTCACACTCTTCTCAGATAAAAATATACTCGGAGCAACTAACTGGATGTAAAGTTCATCTTCGTGTCTGGAAGTGACATCTGTCGAGTGTTTCTCCGACGTCGTGGCCTCGCCGTGATCATAATCCATTCAATTGGATCGAAAGATAAATGTAAACACAAATAAAGATAAATGTAAAACAGTTAAGATTCAGTGTCTGCAATGACATTTAAAATAATATATACTTTAAGGACTGAAATATTTTCTGTTGCTTATTTCACAGTCCAACACCGTTTTTGTGACAAGAAAATATTTTACCAAAAAAAAAAAACCCGACTTCAATTTAATGAAGATGATTTTTTAGGTTTTATCTCCTTATTTTTCACATTTTTACTCCAAATTTAAGTGGATTCAAATGAAAAGTATATTCTCTAAGACAAAAAAAGGCATTTCTCAAATCGCTTAATAAATGACGGAGTTTTGAAGTTTTTGAAATCCGTTTAAAAAACCAGATAGGTGAAAGGATATAACCAAAATCGGCAGACTGTGTTTTAATGCAGCTTTGTATAAAACTCATTAAAAAATCCGCAAACAAATATTTTCGTTACACGGAAAATAATACTGAACACAAATAACCTTAAATTTGTTTATACTTAATATCACTTAACCACAATTGAGAAGATACAACCGCCATGCCGCGTTGTCGTGGTCTGAGACAGTATCATGTCTCGCCCGGCCGGCGCCTCCTCGTGTCTATACACTATTAATGTTTGTCCTTACAAACGCTTGGGAAACTTCACCCTTCTTTATGGGTATTTGAACTTCACTTTGCAAAACGATATTTTCCACTTAATTATATTTTGAGTCTTAAGTTTATTGCTTCAGTTTAAAAACTTTATTATCTGAATTTGTGGTGATAATAAAAAAGACAGCATAGTGATGCAAGTTTGTAAAGACGATGTCAATTGCCAAAAAATCTATCAGGCATATGAGATGAATATTGAAACTGAACGTGTCTATTCATTACACATAAAAATTCATGTACCTTTACTCCAAATTGATCTTTTTCAAATAAGCTCCCCAAATCAGTGATGTACGAGCGATAATCCCGGAATGGGCTACGATTGGCGCATATAAATCATATTGTAACGTTACGATCGATTTGCTACCCAATCGAGTGATACGCTATGAGATGAGGTATGAAAAAGCAGAGACACTATGATATTGCTCTGAGGAAGTCCTAATAACAACCTAACTAAATTTACAAACTCACTTTTAAGTTCCGTGACTAATTTCTAATTCTTATCTTTTCTGATGTATTTGTACATGTATATTGTATACATTTCGCTTCATTATAAGAAATTATATGCTGCGTATGGATTTTTTATAAGAGTTCTGCTATGTTTTCCTTTAATTATACAACACTAACCAAAGTCAATTACAGTAAATTCAACTATTATTTTATTGAAAATAAAAACAACTGTTTTTATAATTTTATTTGTAATATAAACTTGATAGTCGCAATACCATAAAACTTATGAATGGTAATCGTTTTAACAAACTCATCAGAATTTGTCTAGAAGATTTGACTGAACAAATGTAATGGTAAACTGATTAGAAATTTGTTATTCGTGATTAGAAAAAAACTGATAAACAATCACATTTAACATGTTATTGAAATGAAAGTAGAAAGCATAAGTTTTAATGTCAATTCAATTCAACTCATGTTCAGCTGACGCATTGATTAATTTAGTGAAGCCTCAAAACTTTGAGAAGCGTATTCGTGATAATTTAAGCTGGATGCACTTTCTAATAGAGCTACTGTGAATGGAGACTAAATTAAACCAATTTGTTTGTGCTGAGTCACGTATGTTTTCAATCTCCGCAGTTTGGTTCTGGATTTGAATATCTTAGCAATGGGCAAGTCTGGATGGTCTATTTATTGCAAAACTTCATTAATTTGTCAAAAAGTAAGCGCCCATTTCTACTATGATTAAAATTAAATAAAATTTGTTATGCATTGTCAAAAAGTTGTCAAGATTATCAAGATGTTTAAAATCGTGATTCTCCTACGAAATCTAGTTAAACGTATCGTCGTCAAGTGCAGTCCAAGCATTATTTTTATATTTAACACTTACTGTCCAAATTATTCAATTCGATATTGTCACGTAATGAATGACATTTGAACTGTTTTTTTTTAATCCCAACATATCTTCTATAATTGTTATATATGAAATTCTGTAGTTCCTAATTCAGCGGGCGACTTTGTGCAATCATTTCAAATGAAGCCAATTTGACTGTCTCGTTACGTACTCACAGCTTGCTTTTTGATTTATGGTGGATTCATGGCTTATGGCTATGTCATTTGGTCTCTATTCTGCTGTATCATTACGAATTTGATTGACTTATATAACTGGAATTGTGTTTGAGCTTAGCTAGCTATGCCCATCTCTAGTGCAATGTCGAAAAATAATATCTCATTTAATATCGGTTAATCGTCAATAATAGTTAGTCAATAATAGTTTAATAGTTTCCGCATCAAATGAAATTGTATCTGTTAACTAGGCCTCCGTTCAAAGAGAGGGAGAATTGTAATACCAAGCTATACTCGTCCTTGTGATGTAAAATATTCCACACCACCTATATTTTTATGGTACTTTTAATACTGTTATCGTATAACATCAGCAACTTTGTAGAATAAGTAAAAATTTATGGAAGGACTACATTAATGTGCTACTATGTAATTGGATGTTATCTGAACTGAGTAAGATATTTAATAGATTAATCAAAATTTGAGACAAGATGTCAACGGGGGCTTGGGGCGGGCTTGAGAGCCAGTACCTTCTTTTTTACCTTCTTCTCATTTCCTGGCCTACAACGCATCAATTATACCTTTGGTATTGCTGATGTCCATGGGCGACGGTGATCACTTACCATCAGGTGGTTCGCTTGCTCGTTTGTCGGCTATTAACATAAATAAAGGAAAATAATCATTACTCACGCTACGTACTAATCCATTCGGAACTACAGAAATGCATCGTCAAATTAGATTTTCTTTAAATTGTTACTGATACTACACGATGAAATGTTCGCCATCAACATTTGCTATAAAATTGTAAATAATGAAAAATGTACAAAAATATTAAATATTATTGTGAATTTAGTATTAGAATACTCTCCCCAATTCCACGCTGGCAGAACAGGGTGTTGTAAGCGGCGACAGAAACCAGCCTGCTTGATGGTAGGGTTTGGAATTAAGAATAAATATTATTAAATCATTAACATTATTACTGGTATTATTATCTTTCCGTAAAGCCTGCCTGGCTAGCTACCACCCTCCTGCTTTAGTCAGCCGCCAAACGACTCGTCGTGTTCCGGTAGGGGCTTGAGAGCCAGACTTTCTTCCATCTTATTTCGTGGCCGACAAGGTATCAGTGATCCATTGCTATTACAAACGTCGATGGGTGACGGTGACCACTTACCATCGGACTGATTGTCGGCTATTTGCATAAAAAAGGGAACTCGTTCATGACTTTCTACAAAAAACTACTTAATTTTATTATTTTTTAATTTGTTGTAGCTACAGTCATTTATTCATAAAAGACCGCAAGAATCTCTGAATTCTTGTAGCAGAGTATAAAATTAAACCGGTCATCAAACCAATCAATTTGGGGCACCATTCTTATCGAATATGGTCACGGATGGGATTCCACACTGTACCTTCGAACCATAAAATCAATTGACCCAAAGCGTCGCCGGCACCCTTGTCACACGGGCGTGAAGATAAGAGAGTAAACTCATTAAACAGACAACATGAGGGACAAACTTTAATTATTTGTGTTATCGAAAAATGACAGAGGGTGACTTGTCGACACAACCCCTGTAGTGGATGACACACCTGTTTTGTAGGGAGAGATGATGGTTTAGGCATGACATTATTAAATCTTGACTTCGGGGTTTTCCGTCCCGTGTCAAGTTTTGGTAGTGTTTAGCTACTTTCCTCAAGCTTATTATACTAGTCAAAATGAGTAAGTAAATATTTTGTTCAATTAACATTACTCGTGGTGTTATATGTATTGTATTGGCGTTATTTGTACTTTTGGTACTGAAGCTGATCTGAGATCACTTCGCATCACGTCCACGGTTAACGCGCGTGTGTAAAAAATCTCACAACGCTCACACTATTTAATTATTGATCATTTTTATATATTTATTTAATTAATACAAGTAAATAATGTACAATAATTCATTCAGTCGCTCAGTAAATTAATACAATTTTAATAACACTGTCATGTTATTTATATGGATAGCTTCACTTAATTATGCAGGTTTTAAAGCCAAGGTTTGATTGCTCCCAAATGGTTTCGTCATTAACCTTAGCTAATAAAAATGTTGACTTATTGCATGCACCATTCAATTGACATTAAGTTTGATAGACCACGGGGCTGCCATTGTAGTGAATGTCGTTTAAAAGGTCGTATTGTAGGTCAGAATGTATCAATTTTAGAAAATTTATCAAGTAACTGGCAGTGTTGATAGTTGGTTAGTATTTTGCAATACATGTAAATAAGTTCTGTTTGAAGAAATATGATATGAGAAGAAATTTTTTGTCTACTTGACTGAACGTCACCTGACAGACCCTTTTGATAGTAAGGATCTCAGTAAGATAAATATAATTGATACGAATGTGTGGGTATTTAATGTGTGTTTCAGAATAAATCGGTTAAATTTAGTCCTTGAGACGAAAGTCGGCAATTCACACATTTTGAAACCGTAATAGAAACTATGCGCAAGTTTGATCGCAATATTTTCATTCAGGGTAAAAAGCAATGAGTAATTTAGACAGATACTTAATATGAAAAGGGAGTAAAGTTTTTTTTTCTAAGTAGCTATTAAAGTACAAGGACACGCAAAAAAAGCGTAACTTGGGGTCCAAACTCGTCAGTACCTCATTCGGTTGGCGAATAAAAACTTTGCCGAAGTGCCAAGTGCGGAAATGCGAAATTGATTTCCTGTTCCCGTTTCCGTTGACGGTCCCTGATATGTTTGAAACAAATTTCTTTTCTCTAGCTTTAGAATTTATGTTTTCATAAAATAAAAGAATATTTTATATTTCAGGATAAGGATTCAATTTATATTTTAGGAACCCGAAAGTTGGGGAAATCACCATGTTCAAAACTTGTCATTCATTTAAACCCAATGATGTCCAGAAATATTAGTGCCGCATTTATTACGACTCACTGCTTGTGTGTGTGTTGTATTTCAATTATTAAATATATATATTAAATATATTTAAAACCCACAATCTGGAATAAAAATTTTGCTATTAGGAATTTCCAGAAATTATAATCTCATCTCTGTTTTCCTGGTTCTATCCAAAATGTTTAAAAGTATTCTATACAACCGTCGTAAGAAGCATTTGATTAGTTTAGATTATATAAATGTTGGATTGGATAGCTTTACTGGCACTACTCTTACTGATTAGCGTTACTGGTTACTGGCGTTCGGTTCCTGGTGATCAGGTTGTGTGTGTTGTATTGTAAAACACTTTTTTATATTATTTTAATGATTTTAATCCAGTGCAAAACATGCCAACACACATAAACTTGATGTTAGTTTTACAAGCAGACGCCATCTAAAAAACTATTGTCACAGAGTAAGCATATGATAGATAGTTACATAGAGTAAGTTGCAACTAGCCAAATATCAACAGCTAGCTGGCAAGCATTAGTCTCTGGTACCGTTAAAACACAAGCAGGGCTTTCCGTGACCCATGTTGCTAAACGTTGAGTATCAGAGACGGTGCTGCGGTCATTCGAATCACGTGCCGCGTTCTGTATAACAACCTTATTCATGACTGTTTCCAACATACATAATGAACAATATGGTTTTAAGACTAAATCCAATACATTTTCGGCCATCGTAGATCTCATTACTAAGATCGAGGTAGCCATCGAAACAAAAACAAAACAGGAGTATATAAAAAGCTTAAAAAGTATTTTAATATTGTTGGCTTGGAAAGGACTGGACATAAAAAGATCAGATCATATTTTTCGAATAAATACCATATAGTGAAGATAGGTGATACCAAAAGATGCATTGATGTGTTATCTACATATTGGTTATTTGGTAAAAGTATGGGGCGCTTCTGCAAAAACAAACGTAATTCATTAAAACGTTGTTCAACTACGACTAATCAGTTACCGTGCATAAGGAAACGATTATAATGGACGTCTTTTAAACATACTTACACACTAATTTAAATGTAACTAAAAACAATAGAATACAAAAAATAATTTAGTTTATAAGTCGTTGGTACTGTATGCACTCCAAGATTATTATGGAAAGAAATCCATCGTGTATGAAGGATCTAAATTTTACTATAGTTCACTCAAAAAAGTAAAATAATTTTAATGTGTAGTCATGTTCAAAAATATTGTGATAATACATACTGACTACGCACATAACGTCTCATAATGATATAATGATGTCACGAGACCTCTACGTAACTGATTGATTTGTAGTTCTCAGGTCGTAATCTGAGTACCCACAAAACACAAAAGTACCCACAAAAAAATATAACAT
>DWPT01005203.1:0-12433 GCA_018251895.1 Agathymus mariae mariae
AAGATAGAAATGGGTCTAAAATTAGTTTGGTTACTTTTATCATGTAGTGAGAACACATGATTGTGCAGATGACAGGCATAAATATTAGTAAACCTAATGATGTCTAATCAAGGAAAAAAACACATTTTTTTTAATAATTATGTAAGCATAATTTATTGTTCAACCCGAACGAAGTCGGAGGGGACCGTTAGTTTTGATATATTTTTCTGTTCAGTTGATATGTCACAAGAGGCACTGTACAAAAGTTATATTTTGAATTTATTAATTTTTTTTTTCAATGAATTATTGTCATGTCTGTGTAATGTATGTTATAGAACATATAAGTGCGGGTGCGCGACTGATGCAATGATGTCTGTATTTTCTGTATGATTTTGTGTACCAAGCGTTGGTGGGCCTTGATAAAATAAATCAATAAATTAATTATAAAAATAAAAAATAAACTAGTCGCTTAAATTACATAAAATCAACTGAAAAGACAAATTGAATAGGGCACGATATTTATGATAATAATTGCCTTAACATTATCATTACATTGACATTGTAATGCTATAATTTTTCTGATGTTGTTGAGTGTTTACTTTGTTAGTGTGATGAGATAAATAAGTTCATAATAAACTCATAAAACTTTTATTTAGAATTTACATTCCTCTGGATGTTAACAAACTCTGTATAAGTAATAAATTCTAAATGTTTCCGTTCCGTGTGTCTGGAGAAAATACGCATAGAAAGACAGCTACGTGATTGATCTTATCAGGATTCCGATACTACCTCGACACCCTATATATATACAAATATATATATATATAATAATATATATATAAACAATATAACGGAAGAAAAATATTTTTCTTAGACATAATGATTGTAAAGGGTAGAATTTTAAATTTTCAGTTGACCAACTCACCGTCAGAGGATAGTAGGTGACGTTCGAGGAAGTTTCTTCCCTGACGTTAGTCGCGTCCGAAACGACCGATAAAGTAGCAAATCCAATTCTTAACAGGTAATCAGGCTTGGTATTAAGACCGTAGTTGCTCAATTGGGCCGGACTTTCTTACGGAGCACGTCGGTATATTGCATCAGAATGGAGCGGAGCTCGATCAGGTGAAAACCATAAATTATTTAGTACTGGCTACAATATATTAACGAAGAAACATAGTCCATGAACCTTTTAGACAAAGGATTCCGGCTTCCGAGTTACATTCCGGGATATGGGTTGACATTAATAGGTCAAACGAATGATTAGTCTTGGATATTTGTGATCTGTTGTCTATGTCTGCAACACAGAGGATTCCAGGACACATATTGTATAATCTTGAGCAATTATTAATGCTTTTTTAATGATTCCTGAAATAAACCTTTCTTTCGGTTATGGTATCAAGGGCCTAGTAACATGTGAGTGCCAGCTTCCATGTCCACCGGCGATACGTCGATGATACCTTTAGTAGACATCCTAGGGCGGTGGTGACCAATTTCCGTCAGATGACCCAAAGGCTTGCTTGCACGCTATTGTCAAAAAATTATTTACAACGTTTGCTTCTGTATGATGCAACATCAACCGCGCCTGTCCTTAGAAACCGGATTCTTATGACACCCGCCACTAAGTTGCATCGAGTGGTAATTGCTACTTCGGGGAACTGGAAATGCGAGCCGACTTCGATGTACTACTGCCAAGAAAAAAATTAATAAATGAGGCTTGATTCTGATTCAAAGATCGTTACTACGCAAATGGAAATGGAAAATCGAACATCAAAACATAAACAGATGAACGACTTGATACAATTCAACACTTTGAAACTCAGAACAAATACTAAACCACGACAAGGGATACAAAACGTGTTAATTAACTCATCCATCGGCAATAACCCCGCCTCTACACCAATAAAGATTTATATATATATATATATACATACACCGAGGAATTCAGTTAGGAAACGAAAACACAAATGACAACTACCATTTTCAATAAATATTGATTGTTGTCATGTACAAACTAAAACTTCTTAACCGGCGCTCATTGATACAGAGTCATACACTTTTGAATTATATATAGATGTCACTACTACACTGCATCACCAGTGTAACATTATTTCTTCTTTTCTTTTAATACTTATAATTCCTTTCAATAAAAAACGCTTATAAATCCTCTACTTTTTACACAAAATTTCTCTGCTGATAGCTTACTGCATGTCGGGGCACAACTTAATCTGAATATTAAGGTCAGGCTGCTTCCTTTAAGTTTTATAACTTCATCCTTTGAAAAAAACCTGAATTTTATTATATCGTCTTGGGTTTAGCAAGTCTCTCGTTTATTAAGTAGGAGGTTATTACTTACTTCTTTAGGGTTTGTTACTTTAAAATGCAAATTAAACTATACATATTAACTCATATTATAATTATTCTCTTTGTAATTCCATAATCCTTTTTCACTTTTATGTTCACTTAAAATAGGTATATTGTATACGGTCTTCGGTCATTTAAGATTTTATGGATAAGATCCAAGCGTTTGCTCCGAAACTTTTGAAAACAGAAATAAATTTGCAGTCGTATTCGTCTTGTGGTATGTATGTATATATGTATTTCAACTTCAAGTTATTACCAAGCCTATAACATATTTTTAACAGAGTTCAAGAAATGAAGAGGTTTTAATTCGCTTTTTTCTTTTTATGTTTGTTACCTCAGATATGTAGGTTATTAACCAATTTGTTTGTGCGGGTAAACTTTCCGTTAGGTTCCATTTAAATTTAATAAATTGGAATTGAAATTTAGTGGAATAAAAAAATACCACTTCTTAGGGTAAAAAATAAGATATGAAACAAAGAAATTCACCTTCTTCAAATTGAAGTCAGTTTTTTTATCCTAAATATTTCCTTGTCTTACGTGCGTGTTCTACAGAGCACATACTATTTCATGCTGATTTGCTAGAGCATCGCCGCAGATCGCAAAGGTAACACAGAGAACTTGGCAAGAGTCCACTTAAATCAAACTTCGTTTATTGCAAAAGTCAACAAACGTTTGCATATCTCGCTACGAACTATTTCCTTTCTTGTCATTTCTGATTTTGGTAATTAAATATTATTATTCATATTTCTTTTTATTCATACACAGTAGTTATTGTAAAGTTATATAATAATAGTTATAATCATAATGAAATTAGTAAAGCCGAATCATTTCATTAATTTTATTCTATTTTAATGTAGATAGGTAGGAAGGCTTTATTATGTACATTAAGAAACGGGAGCCTATTTCATGATTAAAATGTACTCATGGGGGGTGGGGGCCACACAACACCTATTCACTACTGCCATATGTATAAAAAGTGGTAATAATACAAGAAAAAAAAAACAAACCCCCGTGTTCTCTGTTGCTTCGATTTTTAGGTATTTAAATCCATATGAATATTTATAGAAATATTAGGTTTGTATCCTTATTAACTAGTAGTATTATTAAGTAGCAGTAGCTTTACATAGACAATATACTACCATAGGTCTTGTTTCAAACATCCATCTTTTCAAAGCTGTATAACACGAGATAACCCTAGCTTTATAATACAATAAAGGTAGTGAAGATTTATGTACCCGTAGTAGCCGCAACCGCTGCTAAAAGTAATATTTTATTACAAAGTTTAGTCACTATGGCTAAAGCTATAGATCATAAATCAAACAATTGAATTACATGTAATACTAACTGGGATAGATAATAAACGAATTGGTAACTTTGAGAAATTATAAAATAAACATAATATTTGTTGCCAATAACTTGCCAATCTTTGTCTCTCGGATGTTATTATATTTGTACCTACCTATAAAAACCATCGTTATGATAGGGAATATATGTAAATGTCTTTCCTAGAAATAAAACTGTGACGTGTTCTAATATATTGTATATTGTTTTTTTTTTTAAATCTTAATTTACGGAGACTTTTTTGTCGATTAAGTTGCCTAAATATATATTTTGGAATTCTTTTGAAAATCTGAACATAATTAGATGATTGTTGACATATTTGGAAGTAATTATCAAGAATACTTTTTGTCTTTTGAACTGGACTTATTAACGCGAAATTTTCGAAAGCGGAATGTGGGGGTGAGTTACGTGATTATGACCGTAATTGTCCAAACCTTTCAGAAGTTATACAATCGCTAAAGACACACAAACACGACGTTGAATGTGAGCTATACTTTGTATTAATGAAATTTAGTTGGTACGACGTGGAGTCACGTAAGTAATTAGTTATATCGTAAAATTATACCTGGAGTTTATGTTGATGGGAAATATGTCTCGTTCATGCTTTTATTAAGTTAAGTTCGTAAATAAGTTGGTAATACGCAAGTAATCTAGAAGATCTTTGAAAGGGTACTTATTACAGTTTCGTGTAAAGATAATACGTTCTATACCATTTCTAATTAATTCGAGTCTTGATATACCACTCTCAACTCCATTATAATTTTAACGTAAATAGTACATCGTGATTGACGTGATGTGGTATTTATACTTATTAAAGGCAGACTGATGAATTTCATACTGAGACTTCATACTAGTATGATGTCTAATTTTAATATAATATAGATCAATGTTAGAAGTAATGCAAGGAGTTTCATCCAACCTTCAATCGATCCTCTACCATCTTTACACGTGCTAAAACTTGTTGAACTATGAATTATGGTGAAAAGTCCCTTCTGTTATAGTTGCTGGGTTTTGGGATTATCCTGATGGTAGTTGTGTATCACGGTAGGTTTTAAGAATCAAATGTAACCTTTGTTGGTGTTTCGGATAGAGTGTAGGACAGTTAATAAAAATCGGGCTTCCCTTGTTAGGCCATAAACGATGTCCACCATCGATGGTGAGTACCCATTAGTGTCGACCAAATGGCCGCTGTCGACTGTGAGGTTGTAAAATTCCAATTCCGCATATGACCGCATTAGAATTTTCATGATTACCCGCAATTCTTTAGGATTATCAACCCGTTTCCAATTTCACTACCCATCTCATGGTCCCTGAATCGAATGCTTCAATAGGTTTTTAACTTAAAAATGTAATCAACATTGATGTGTAGCTTGCCTGTTACAATTTTGAATTGTTTTTTGAGAATATCAAATACATGCTTAAAAATATAACTTATATAATTGCCTGCCACCTATAAAAGTAACAATAATTATAATTATTTTGAACACATCAATATGCAAACTGGAATCCTGTTTTTCCCACGTATCTGCGAGTGACGTCACTGGAGCGATAAATTTACTCCTCTCCCTCGTTAATTTGTTGTAGAACATCCCCTCGTATCCTAATATACATCTAAAACGAAAACCTACACGGCGACCGAAAATTCAACAATCGGAGAGCTCACACTACTGCAGCTTTTTTTGAAGCTGCTATCGACATCGCTAATATGATCAGAATTAAAAAAAAAACATTCTGTAAATAATTTAGAACAGTTCGGGTTCCGGTTTGAGTTATACGACATAAGGTACTGACGATCAACGCATAAAAATTTCACTATCAAGCGTTGCCAGCAAAACTATCATCGAAAATTAATTAGGTGTCAATAAGAAGTATTACAAGCATGTCATTTAGATTTTTCGTTATAGAAATAATAATGGGAAAAATTTAAAGTTACAATCTAACCGTATCCAACTTGTGCACCCTCGTCTTGCCGTGTTGATACATTTTTTATTAAAGTCGGAAACTCGTAATATCGGAACGTATACGGAAATCGTGTTCTACCTATACATCACCGGGCATATTAAACCAACGATGAGCACGCTGACACTACTAAGCCCCTCGTTAATTTGTTACAGCACCCCCGTACGAGATACATCCGAACGTAAGCCTCAAACGGAAATATCGAAAGGGGCCCGAAATACCTCACGATCACATGCCTGCCGTTATTTTTCTTTTCGATCAATTTAAATTACATTTTGTCAACTTACTCACTCACTTATCTCGTGACTTTGTAATGTGCTCGATATGATAAATGTCATTCCATGAAATCATATCAAAGGAATTCCAATGATTAAATTCTCGGAATGAATAGGAAAAATCGTCAAACAAAATCTTATAAAGTGTTATCAATAATGGTTTATAAATGATGCAGGTAAGTAACTCATTTTCTCTACAAATAACCTCTTTCGGGACATACGACGTAACAGTCTGTAGAAAGCGCTAACGACATTGGACGATAGTGTCTATCTAATAAATAGCTCAGGAGGAGGACAAAGAGGTATTTTACAGGGTACATGAGTTTATTTTATAGATAGGTTTTACAGCGATTCGAATTTCGATTCCTTCTCAGCGGAATTCACACTTCAGAAACACCTTTGTAATATAACACACAGTTTTAAAGAGATAGCAAGACCGTTACCCGTTAACCAACAAATTTGTTTTATATTATTATTCAGTGCACCTGATCTTTATTGGCCACTGCTCCCTTTTGTCGTCTGTTACCAACCTTCGATTAAATTACACTCCTATAAGAGGTCACAATGATGATGGGTGTATGACGGATGAGATGAGGTGTTCCAACGTCATTTATAATTATAACTAACCCCAAAACAAAAAAAAACCTAACAGAAAAAAAAAAATTAGCAACTTTCTTCGGCAAGCCAAGAGTATCAGATGACACGAATCGGACAAAGAACCTATAGCTTATACATTTTATATTCAATGTTTTCTAAATTCATATTTGAATAGCCAACAAATGCGCCGACGGGCCACGTGATGGTATGTGGTCACTGCTGCCCATGGTCGTCCGTAACACTATTAAATGCTTCACCGACGCGCTACTGACCAAAATGGATGCGGAGGTTTATTACCTATACACTACAACCGAAACATGTAAAAATATTTCAAGGAATATTCTAGATGTACAGTTATACATTTAACTCTCGCAATGAAAACAGTCGAATGGGGAGGAAATTTTATATCTTTCTTCTAAATTCTATACAAAGCTTATCACAAAGGTGTAAGGTGTGTGATAATAAGATATTAAGATACGAGTAGTTTTAATATGTATCTTGGTTAGTATAACTTTGTGTAAATGTAATGATTAAACAATCTCAAAAAACTGTTACGATAATAGAATTTCTCCTAGTATTGATACAGTATTAAACTATTTTATAGATAAATAATTTTTGCATCTGGTTCTCGTGTTTTTTTAAGTACCCTTTATCAGTAATGCTTTTCACTTAGCAATTATTTTGACTGTCGTTATTTTTGGCACGATGAAATTGGAAGACCTACTTATTATTGGCTGAAATCATATTCAATTAAATAATGATTGATTAGTTGAATTCTGAATACAATCGTATCTTATGAGTAAATGTTCTATAATATTGTAAATTTTAAATCAATCTTTGAATAGAGCCCCGGAGTACCATTCACAATTTACATATATAAAAAAATATAAATCTCGGTAAGTAAAACATATCGTAATCATACAAAATAATCCTCACAAAATTTGTTTACAGCTCCATTCCGAAGTTTTATGACCTCAAGACCTCAACACCGAGCGAAATATTGAGATATCAAATTTTGAGATTAAAGTTACTTCCGTAATCTCATTTATGTTTTGGAAACTTTGTTCTTGGGTCACTTTATTTGAAACTGATAATGAAGCCATACCTTTGAATACTGATTAAGGATCAACAAATATATATGTAGAAAACAAGGTAATGTTCTTTAGATCAAAGGCACAATGTTCTATTAATAACACGTATCTTATCGACGATCTGTGAGGTATAAAGATTGAGCCGAAAATATATTTCTCTATAGAAATGTCAACTAACTCTATTAGCAATTTTCTCCTCTATCCATAAATTGAGGTGAATATCCAAAGTTCGGTCACTAAATTTGACGGGACCAGCTTGTGTGTAGAAAACGTTTTCAGAAACACCAAGTTGTTTCAACTACACCAATATGTTCACTTGTCTATTGAACCGACCA
Source organism: Agathymus mariae mariae (assembly GCA_018251895.1). NCBI lineage: Eukaryota > Metazoa > Arthropoda > Insecta > Lepidoptera > Hesperiidae > Agathymus > Agathymus mariae. Next base: position 7,939 of record DWPT01005203.1, read on the forward strand.
GACAGATGTGCTGAAACTGAAAAGGTCATAGATCTCGCACTAGGATAGACAAAGAGAACTATAAAATCGTTTAGGCGGTGCGTATCTGGCCCTCACATGAACGTTCAATCTGTGAGCAAACAACATTAGCATTTTTATCTCAATCGAAGTAAATCAATATTATGTTGTTTATTATTTGAACATTACTGTCAAAATTTTTTATGAATATGTATACGTTTTATCTCGATAAAGTAAGCAAATAAATACATTCGGCATTTGATGAGTAGATACAGCATGGATCAGACGAAAGGTTAATTTATGTTTGTACACAAATAAACATTGGCATATATAAAATACGTTTAATATATTTCTGATGTATACATATAGTCATACACAGGCAAGCTAAAGAATAAAATGATAACTTAAAAGTTGGCTCTTCTTTCTAGAAGAGCAAATGTGATGAGAATTGTGTATAATATTTAAATATTTAATGCTAATACATTATATAAAACCAAATCCTCACAATGTATTGTCACAGACTCTCGATAGTTCTGTTAAAAAATAAAAATGTCTAATCCGGCGTCTAGATCCTTTAACAGACTTCATAAAAAGCAGGAGGTTCCATGTTCGTAGATATCTATTTTTTAATGTATGTACAGCTGTTTATAAACTGATTTTGATGCATCTTTCTTTCGTGTTTAAAAGATGACTCGGAGTTGTTACCCTTTTAATGTAGGAAGGATATGATTATGGGTTGTGAAGATAAAGAGTTTATAAATTCCCAAGTTTAGGGAATTTTCTAGCTTTGGTTACACTAACATTGGAAAACCAGTCCATTGTTGACCATCTCATGCAAACTTCATAACGGACTAAAGTAATCCAAGTCTCTTTTAAGTGGTTTGCTTTTGCTACCCGTTACATTGCAAAGTCATCATCGCATAGTGCTAAATTGATGACGACACTAACAATACTCCTTGACGATTAGGTCGTATGGAATAGCATTGAGATTACTTGGCAGATACTGCGTAGTAGCGTATTAGCCGCTATTAATTAAATTGTTTGACTCGCCAAGTATTCTATAAGACTTCAAATATTTCAGTATGTAGTATAACAATACGTTTTTAAAATAATTTTTGCTTTTCTGTACTTTTTTGTAGTTTTTAATTTTTAACCTTTTTTTGACCCACGCAAAAACGATTGTACAATAAGTCTCCATCTTACTAATATCTTCGGCAACGAAGCGTGTCTTTAAGGGGCAATTGAATATAAATGCTGTTATAAATATGAAAATATCCAAATATGATACTTGGCGGACGGTATAAACGGGCAAAAAATATTATATACATTAATATTAAAAGAGAGAGTGCGAGTTTTGTGAGTTTTATGAAATGCGGAGGTGTAATGGCCGGGATCATGACATCTATTTCAAAAATTCTTTTACCATTTGAAAATACATTATTCCAGATGGACATGGGCTATTATATAATCGTGGACTGACAGACTCTGTGATATGTGGTGTTGCCAATGTCCTTGCACGGTGATGATATCTCTAAATAAGAAGTTAAAAATTAATATTTTCATAATTCATACAACGAAAAAAACCGCATTCATAAAACAATGCACGTTTTATTTCGAAGCGTAAGTCGTAGTTATTCTGAAGCGAAGAGAGGTTGGTTTACTAGTAAATACATATATTTTAAATTATCTAATACAGACCTGCGTCTGCAACTAACCTTCGTAACTCATTATCACGATCTCAACGCTTGTAACTTTATGAAGTGAATCATGTCTGCAAAGTTAAATGTTCAGCGATCACGCATGACAATATTTTTTTTGTTCATTGACTATTGAGCAATGTAAAACTGATGAGATTCGACGAAATTTGACTGAATGAAAATGGTCTAGAATTGTTAAACATGCCTGCGGTATCTATATGTACAATAGCATCCTCCGGATACGCACGACCTAATTAACAAGAAGCAAGCTGTTCATAGTGCGCGACGAAGTTCCTTTGTTTATCGACAGCCAATCTATTGGAATCGATTCTAACAAGTAATGTTGATTGAAAATCCCACTGAATTTATACAAGGGAATATTCGTCATTAGATCAGTAAATTCACAAATGGCTTGTTGAATGAAAATCTGGCGAAACTTATTTGCGACACATAGAACGGCCTGTGTAATTTTTTTATTTTATGGTAAAGATAATTAAGCATTAATTTTCGATATGTAGTCGTTTTACAAACATGAAAACTTTAGGTATATTAAACATCCCATTTTTGCAGTAAGTACCTATCTTCTTAATAGTTGCCAATACAATGTATTAAATATATTTTAATGCATAACCATCTTCATATCAACAAGATTTTCAGATGAAATACTTAAATATTTTGATTAATTACAATACACAATATCCCAATATTAAAACTAACGAAACAAACTTAATTTCAACCCAAATTACATATGTCGGGGCAAATTTTCTTTCATTAGCAATAAGCATACCCGAAAATTGGTCCCTTGCCAATGTCAGAGCTGTGTCAATATTTATAATTTTTTTTTCAAACACACAATGTTTGTTAATTAAAGTTCGTATTAAAAACATTGATACATATGAATTTGTTTGATAAAAATATAAATTATGGTAACTAACGACAACAACGTGAACAGGCACTGGATCATCCCACAACACCCCCGAAGTCCAAAGTAGCTGTAGGAGATACTTAACATAAAATATGACTGGTCTGAGTAATCCATGACGTGTCTTTATTTAAGTTCGTAATGATTGTAATGGTTTTTACAGACTTAATAATTCATCAGTTGTCAGTGTTGATGTAAATTTGTGTTGTACCGTGCCTCTATTGACCCTTTAAACCCTGTCCTTTATATATATTTTTTTCCTTCTGTCCTTTTCATCCGATATTTTCTATGGAGATCCTAGCGAACTATTCTGGTATGTATAGTAACGTTACCAATATTAATATACGTAGTATACAAAACTGGTTGTACTATCTATATCAGTAGTATGACGAAGAGAAAACAACTCCATCAGTCACAGTTTCAATTTTGTTCAAAAATACATCGAAAATAAACCCTTGGTTGCATTGTTAAAATTTTATTCGAACGAAAACGTGTTGGATTATGTCAAGTCATGTTACACGTTTGACGTCAACGTTAGTCAAGTTTGCGGGCGCCTAACGAGCGTTGTGCCCTGAGTAATGACTGTCGACGCCGTGCCTGAACCAAATCCGGGGATGAGGGCTATGCAACTCGACAAGTACACAGTATTACCTCGTTTCAAAATCTACAGTAGTCATACAGAAGAGCGAAATAACTAACACGTGATATACGTTAATAGATGTATACATTTGAAGGCCCCTACTCGGTTGCTAGTGACCCTGCTTGCCGAACGTGTCCCGAATCTTATACCCAGCCGGAGCTGACACTTACGTCATAGATAAATATTTACATTTAAACTGTAATGGATACTCACGATTTTTGTGCGTTTACTGATATTTGTACCCAATCATTCCATCCGCGACACAGGGAGTTCTATTCTCTCGATTCTATTCAGAATTCTGTGAGTGTGAACGTTTATAAAAACGTAGGTAAAGAATTAAAATGAGATAGATATAGGACTTTATAAGACACTGTACGATCTTTAAAGTTTACCATGTTTGAAAAATACTGTGACCCGAAGACACTTCTTCTCATTCCTCTCAAAGGGACAAGATAGGTTACAAGTTGAATCTACAAAAGACGGCTTGCGGCTAAACGTAGCTAGAAGCCACATTTCTGAAACACGAGTAAAACACATGTTTTCAGTTCATCTCGATTTAAATCTAGGACAAATTCTCGTAAAGAAAAAGCATGTTTAAAGGCCTATGTGAATGACAAATTAATAATACGAGTTAGAGCTGATATAACTGAGAAAGGACTAAATAATTATGTACTCTTTCATATTAACGATTTTACGACAAAATTAGAAGCATTAAGTCTCCCGAGTGCGAATCACGGAACTTGTAAAGTTAGATCGGCAGAACTGTAATGCACGGATAACGAAGACAGAGCGACAGCGCAATCGATCTACTACTGGAATATTATTAAATCTCAATGAATTCCGGATCAACTTTTAAGAGCCAATAAATTTTTCGAGTCAAAATCTCTAACAGAAATCAGCTATGAAACTTGTGTTAGTAGGAGAAATATCTGTTGTCGACCTCGTACAGTGCTAACAAACACGATGAAGAATATTCGAAAAATATGTTGTTCGCGGCATAAATCACGAGCATTTGTTCGGTTGAAAATCACCTATTCTATTAAATATTGAAACTTGGTTTGAATTAGCGATATGTTTAATTTGATGTTTAGGTTCATCGATAAAAAAAAAAAACTAAAACGCCAAGGTTCTTCTGCAAATTCGAGAGACAGGACAATAATTTTAGGTTTTTTTTTTTTTTTTTTTTTTTTTTTTTATTATGTGTTTTCATTCCTACTCTTCTTTGTCTCGCTAGTCTCT
>DWPT01005204.1:0-12433 GCA_018251895.1 Agathymus mariae mariae
CATTAATTGACATCCTTAGCAAAAAATTATACTTAAAATTAGAAAAAAAAACTGTTTGGCCCGGGGTCAAATTTTCACCTGCAATGTGGACCGACTATCAAACTATTTGCCCACCCCTGGTCTATAGTGACTTATTTGTATGTCCAAGACACTTATTTTCCTAGATATTCAAACGCAGAAATTTACGTCTGTACGAAGTTATTATTACCTAAGCAAAAAGTAAACTTTGCACACGCTTATAATCATCCTGTGATTATAACTTCTGGTCTTAACTCAAAGTGATTCGAGAGCATTTCTATACGTTCTGCGTTGTAGAACGGGTTCACTTCTGAGGCGTTCCCTACTTGCATTTCATACTTCCTCCAGGCTATAAAAACTAGTACGATTCGTTGGCGGACTTTTAATTCAGCAACCTCAAGTATCAGCAGTTTTATGTATCGGTGATGGACAAGTTTACTGGGGTTTCTGGTTTGCTGATTTTTCAATAAGAATTCAGTGTTTTAATAAAATTACAAACGAAGCGTGTAACAGTTCCTAACTGAGAGGCACTAATCTCCAACACGATTGAAATATGAGTGAGGCGTACCACAATACCTATCCCTTAGTTAGGCTCCGTTATAGTACTAGTTGCCGAGTGTTGAGTCACCACGGTGTTCGGGTAATGTGCCCCGCGTTCCATTTAGCAGCTGTGTTCAAGACTGTCTCCGATGTTGCTGCTAGTCGGACGGTTCGAGCAACCACTCTTACCGCCCGTAACCCCTGAAGTCCCCTTTTAGCCCGTATTCTGGTCTCGAGCTACACGGACATGACCAGACTATGACACTACGCGGTTGGTTTGCTCAGACTTAAAGATGAATGGAGGCCGCTAGGCCGGAGGCTCCACAGTCTATATTATTATAAAAAAAAAATTAAACCGACTTCGTTAAGAGAAACTATATAATGGTACTAAAAAGCTAAAAATTATATATATTCAAAACCCAAAACTAAATATCTTGATTAATTTACACATAACATTTATTTTGTGACATTTCTTTTCATAGCCTACATCTTAATAATTTGAATAATATATTATTATATAACAGATTTTTTTAAAGGGGACGAAATCCGAGCCATCTCGATTACATTGAAAACAGAGTCATTAAAATCCGTCCTTAAAAAATAATATCGACGTCTTTTTTAAAGTTAAAAACTTAATTGGTTTTAAGGCAATGTTACGCGCTCTAATAAAAAGCCAATTAAAAAAATAAACTTTAATTTACCATGGCAGTACCATAGACATGAAAAAATAACAATACAAGAATTCATCGTTTAAAACGAATTATCTACACTGGCAATAAAGACGTAATGGGATCAAATTTATACTTTTTTTTTAATGTATGTACCTATTGTTACTTCGTAATATATCAGTTAAGAATTAAAACACACAAGATGAGTTGATTGCTGGTTATACGATGCGATATCAATTCGTTATTTAAAGTTTAATTTGTCAATTCTTTATTTAATGTCGCCTGATTTCCTACATATTTATATTGTAAAAATTCTAAATAATTTATGGAACAAGTAGGCGGAAATGTACTAATTAGTTCCAGCCAATAGGTCGATCGGAAGTGAGCGACCTGTTTACTGAAAACATTTGTTAAATCTTAATTTAATTTAATCCATTTTATTGTATTTTAATAGCTTGCAGTATTTTATTCATTTATTTAAAGTCATTGTATTATTAAACGTCCAATCAGAGCAGAGGGAAGCCTCGAGCGGGGTCGAGCCGCCATCTTAACTTTCACCACGTGGTGGGACAGAGGTGTTTTGTTGAATAAGTTGATGGAGGGAGCATTCTGAGTTTGGCTTATATATATATATGTGTGTGTGTGTGTGTGTGTGTGTGTGTGTGTGCGTGTGTATGTGTGTGTGAATGCGTGTGTTTATATATTCATTTTTAATTATACATACACACACACACACACTCGTTTAATGTAGCCTAACCTTTCTAGCTAGTTTTAATGTAGTAGTTTAACGGGCTATACAACTGTATGACCTTTTAGACAGTCGACCAACAAAGACGTTAAGACAGTTAAAATATTCGCGACGTATGAGGCAACGCCTATAAAACCCTAACAATGTTTCGGGAAAATCGTTAATAGTAAACGCAGTGTAAAATTATCCTTATTACCCGCGCGAGAAATGATAACTACCCTCGCTTTAATCACATTTCTTGTTAAAACATTGCTTTCAACCATATACGGACGCAATTTATGGACGGTGCTAGATTTTGCCTTTATTATTAAAGATGTTGGACTGTAATGTCTTTTATTTTGTATTTTTTCAGATAATACTCTCATTTTTCGCATTTGCTGCGAGAATTACTGGGAATTATACTTTAACACTATGTTACAGTCGTAATTCCCGAGGGCCAAAAGTAAGTGAATTCCAGTGTTTTCATATTATTTATCATCAGTTTTATGAGGAAGGCTACTGTCCTTTTATGGGTGCTAATGTGGCTTTCGTGAATGTCTATTTATTTCACTGCTGGGCTTGTATTGCAAATCAGGTTAAGGTGAAGGTAAGTTTGTAATGGATAACACTTAAATTTTACCACGTAAAAGCCGAATTTTGAGAACATCATTTCAATCGGATTTAAATTGAGAATTAATTTTTTCGAACACAAAGAACCTCAGAAATTTACTTATTGACTTTAATTGAAATTAAAATTTGTTTTTCTTTTAACTGTTATTTTAAACACTTAATACCAAATGATGCATCACACAAAAATAACAAAATTAATAAATTTTACCTTTTAATCATTAATAAGACAATCCTTAATCAAAATAATTCTTGATTTAATAAAACTTAATTCATATTTCTTTCACAAATACATGAAAGGCATTAAAGACGCGATGAAAGGTACTTAAAAAAAAAACGGTGGTTAGGATAATCGAGATCTACACGAAATGCTGAAACGTACACAAAAAAAAAGATAAAGAAATTATTACGACGAATGAATTCAAAATTCTACGCCTTTGACAGTAGAAATGGAGTACTCTTTTTCCTCTTATTTTCACTTAATTATTTGTGCAAGACAAGTGTACAGGTACAAAAAAAATTATATCTATCGTAGCGTGTCTATGACACGGACAGAGTTAATATCAATGAATGACAAATTGGTTTCATTTCGCAAGTCGTCTTCTGCAGTATAAGGGGCTCTTAATAAGGTCACGGCATTTGCAAACCTACAGCTTACTTCACACACTGCTCCACTACGGATGAACGTAAGCGTAAATTGATAATAAGTGTTGAAAATGTCCATCTTAAAGCCACAATTATTCATCGAATAGCCAACCGTTAACAAACGTCTTAGACAGCTAACTCCCCGAAATATAACGTGTTTGTATATCATTCATCTAGTTACTACACACATAATTTGCTCAACTCAATCGCTCACTTACTTCGATTTGGTTGTTTCTAATTCTTCAATTTTCTTAATGATACGACAGTTATTTAACCTTAAGTTTGTTTTCACCGTTTGCTTTCATAAAGCTTTTATATTGATAAAAGCCAAACTAAGAATTGACGTGTACGATTTTTTTCCGATTGCTACCAACCAATAACAACCTAAAAACTAAGATGTCGCTTGAAATTTCACATTTTCTTCATAAAACAATCCGGTTCTTATATCGATGTAACTGATTACAGAACAATGTTTTGTATTATATGTATATACAATAATGTATTATGTGTATATACAAATTTCAATTGGGTTCGTCCTGTAGATAGTTTTTCCTATTAATATATATGCAATGTTATCCTATATAATATATATGCAAATAATAAACTATTTGCGTATCGAATTTAATTCAAATTCGTACAGTTGTTATTGCGAGATAGAGTGACAAACATCCAAACATTTACAATAATATTAGTAGGGTATATTGTGATACATACATTACAACACATGTAAACACTTATATGTATTACGTTTATGTTTTACAGTACTATTAAATGCATATTTTTCAATTGTGTCATATTTTAGAGTAATCTCAGCGTTAAAATAAACGCTTTTCTCGCCGTCTTTCTGAAAGTGGATGCAGCAATCTAGTTATTTATTCAAGCCTGTGAATGGTTACAACTCTTATACATTCTATTTAGGTTTTAAATTGTCCTAATGTTTAAATAAGTGTTTAACCTTTTAAGGCAAACACAGAATTCACCGATGTACTAATGTGTGGTGGCCCAATCTTACACTTTTTAAATTCTGAAGCTTCGTTCTTAAGCTTTTGATTCTTTGTACGTAAAAAACCATTCAACGTGCAGACAGGCCATCTAACAGTGGATGATAACGGCTGCTCGATGAATTCGTAATACCAAAAGAATCACAGACATTTTTCTTCCTATGTAGATCATTGGGATTTCGTCAGTCCCACGTTCCATCCTCACAAACTGGTGGGTGTTCATGTTTTTCTGAGCTATATATAACCAAATTTAAAGTCCAGATTTATTAAGTGAACGCTTAATAATAACACTAATCGTGTCGCAAAATAAACAGTAAAATAAGCTATCTTTAGTATAGAAAAATTTAATTAGTCTCTCAAACAGGATTAAAATTAAAAATTCAAGATTGCGGGACAATTGTCTCTGTAAGGTTTTGTTACTAACTGTTGGGTAATCTGGATCTGGGAGAACAATCCGGTGCTGCGAGCGAAGATAAGATTATTGTGGAGTAATGAAAACTTTCACAGGGAACTTATTTAAAGAAGTTAAGAACTTATTTAAATTTAAATATATTTCTAACTCGTCCTTCCTTGGCTTTGAAAAATTAGATACATTTGTCGGTATGAAAAGAATTCCAGATTACGATCATTATACGTATAAATAGGTACCAAGACTCATAATATAATCCTATATGGCTATATAACCCGTGTGCAGGTAGACAGATAGGCAAAAATTAAAATGTTTATCCCTCTATGACGATAATAGTAATCGAATTATTTATATTATTGATCATTATTATTTAAATTTTCGAAAAAAATAATTGATGCCCCGATGCAACCTCGTTAATTTTAATATCTATAAATTTGAAACCGTTTTTCTATGAAAATGCAATTTCACTCTTCAAAAACCTGCTTTCTTTGAATTGTAGTTACAATTTGAATTTACTTACATTGTTTCCTAAGCAATTTATTCTCAGCAAAAAGCTGTTCAAAGGTTTTTAATGGAGTTTTTGCCGATACAGGGTTACTCTCAATAAGGATGGAGGTTAGTAAAGAATTGAATAAATTTATTTCACTAAAAATTAAAATGCGTAATATGTTTTTTTGCAATTTGGATAGTTGCTCGTTGATTTTTTTATTCCTATATTTAGTAAGAAACGTTTATACCCCGAAGTTGTGTCGATTATAAGTGATCAACCTCTTAAAGCTATTATTTGACGTTGAATGAATTACCACTAGGGACAAAATTTCTTGAGCACTTCTGTGCGTCTGAGAGTTCGTTATGCCGTGGGATCCTGTAATTATCGTTCGAATAAATGTTAAGCTATGTTAGAGCTAAGGGTAGCATAAGAACTTTTAACATAAACAATTTGCCCGCCGACCTCTCCACCGATGCCATAAGAATAGAGCAATGTTCAATTACGAAAAAAAATTCCCGAGATCACTATTTCTTTTGGCTTCGGTATATATTTATTTATTTAAACCTTGTTTAAAGTGTATAAAGTGGGCTTAATGCTTATAATAATATTTGTTTTCAGAGTTTTCAAAATTATAAACCATAATGCAAAAACGAATTTCAAAACGCACAAATCTTTAGATCCCATTGTAATATTACCTAGTTATTGTCATCATGAGGTATTGATTTACAAGTATAACGACGAAGTATTTCTTTTATACCTACAAATCAGATTCAGAATATTGTTATGGTTTCAACTAACAATATTCGGAATTCTTGAGCATTTTAAATCTTAATCTATATTCGTAATAAAACTATAACTAGGCCGGACATGATTCAATAGCTATTATCTCTAATATGTTAAATTGAAACTTGCCATATTTATTATTTATATTATGGACCAATATCTAGCATATTTTGTGTCCCAAAAAACGATCTGGTCCCGTGGGATATTAACAAGCAATATGTAAGTTCTTGTAGTAGATAAGTAAATAATGTTTCAAATTTTATTTTTAATTTATTGGAATAAACAAAAAATAATTCTAACTTCTAACACCTAACGTAAATTAAAGTAACGAAAAATAATATTAAACAATATAAACAAAATTGTCAACCCTATGTTTTTTTGTAGTAGTTTCGATATAGTACGACCGAAAGCAACGCGAGCTTATATTGTCTGTTGCAGGTTCCAATATTCGTCTAAATTGCATACATAACTCTATACGAGAGGAAGGTGATGTATTGTGTGAATATACTGTATATCTAACACAGTATCATGTATCGAGTACTAGCCTATGACTAGATCGATATACTAAACCTATTGCTAATTTGAAAATTCGATGAACAGTAGAGAGTATTAGACACGTTGCTTGATTAACACACTTAAATCACGTATTTTAATAATACGTTTTACAGATTGAAAATTAGAAAAACAAAGCTAAGCTTAATCAGTCCAATTTAAGATCCTTCGATAAATTATTCGAAGAAAATAATCAACATATAAGTGAATACAACAGCTAAATATTTGCATTTAGTGTTTGTAACAGTATGTAGGGATTTGATTTATTTTATTAATCTAAAAATAGTATTTTAGTAAGTTTGTAGTAATTGCGTGCGGTAAAAGTGGGAACTGTCCGGATAGCGACCCCGGGGAGGACGGACGACGGCATGAGTGGTCGCGTACCGTCGTTAAGGTCGGAATACGAGACGGGGACGGGACAATTGATCCCTTCCGGGCAGAGCTCGACAGAGGCATCGCGCTGAGTCTTCTATGTAGCGCCGAGGAAGGCCATCGGGTGAGGTTTTAGTGAGGTAAAAATCCCACCGGCGTCGGGACCCTTTAACGGTGTCTCCCACAACAAAAAAAGGTATCCGTAATTGAAAAAAAAAAAAAACTACAGAATTCCGCTATTCCGTCCGTTAAATTTTTGTCGTTAAGTAGAATTTTTCAAAAATATCTATATCTAATCATCTATATTAATAACAAAAGGGAGATTTTTAACTTCGTTTGTTTGTATATATCTAAATATAATAAATTTTTCAACCTGAACGAGGTCACCGAGGTCGAGGCCAGTCGCTAGTAAATTATAACGGTATTAGATATATCTGCTATGAATAAAAGGAAGAAAAGTTGTAATCGCACGCAATTGGTTTTCATAATAAAAGTACATCAATTTATTTTATTTTATTAAGTTCACGTCCCCAAAAGATCTTAGTGAGAAACCTTCAGCGCTTTATTTATAAAGAGAAGAAAACGGGTACAAAAGCTAAGAGCCATTCAAGGTAAAGTTAATCTCAGCTTACGTTCTCTGAGAGCGGGACGCGAGTGGAGTAAGATCTTAATTATCAACCGAAATCTAGAAATTACCGTACCTGCATAAGAATAATATGATGTTTCTATTATTCTCATTGGATTAATAAATAATAATTTTCAATTCAAATGTATCGTATTTTAATATCTAAAGTTTTGTTGATAGCATAGATTCATTAATATAATAGTATCTTCTGTCAAACAGACCAAACGTATAGATTGGTTTTTACCTTTAAGGGGTTCGTACACATACAATTGAACTCACATATTATCAAAACAAGGGCTGAAATCAGATTATAATAATAGTATTGTAATATACCTCAATAGTTTCAAATATGATTGATAAAAAATATTTTATTACGTTTTATGTAGGTAGTTCTTATTTATTAATAGGATATTAGCGGATTCTAATCGAAGATAGAAATGGCCACAAAGCTGCTTAAAGCATAGCATAGCATAGAGGGTTCAAACAGCTTTTTCTTTTTCTATTCAGACTCCATCTTCCATACTACTTCTGTTTCATTTGAAACAAACTTGAATATAAATGTACACACATACTCCCATTAATAAATGATATTAACATATTTTTTACAATACCGTTAGATATAATGTAAGTAACATTATAATAAAATTCTTACGATTGTTTTTCAATGTATAAGAAAATATTCTCAAAGCTGTGTGAATTCTATCAACCCGTACTGATCAATGAGGACCATGATTTTACTTTCGTTTCATACTACTGCCAATTCTCTATAATAGAATAGCATACGAAGATGATATTCTATTAATTGTGTATATTATTTAATTCTGTTTATGTATGTTTGTATCCTTCTGTATTTCTTTTATACATCTTAGTTATCTTTCTAAACTAACAGGTCTCTTGTTGGAAATTTCGCAAGAGATAACCAGAAACTCTGTATATATATATATATATATATTACATAGAATAAGTTAATGCTTGACAACAATCCCACCTGATGGAAAGTGGTGATGAAGTTATAAGATGTTGAACGCATTAACTCATAAGAGCCTATTCACTCTCCTCTTGAAGACTCCCACATTGAAAGAAGGCGAAAATATCGACACAATGTTGTAACCCTTATTTTAATAATAAATAAGTAATTAATGGAAATAATAAGTAAGAATGAAATAAAGAGAAGAGAATTCATAAATGATACACATAATTAATTGTGCCCGCACTTTTTGATCAGGTGATTAAAATTCTTACCTTTTTTATTATTATTTATACGTCAGCCATAGAAAGTCATCATATTATTAGGATTGCATTGTAGGATGTATTGTACACTATGTATAATATCAGTCCTTATTCATCGAATCTAGGCATACATCGGTTCTAGTATCGGAAGCCAGTTCATAAACTGCCTGACTTTGGTTTTACAACTGGTTGCACATAAACGACGACTAAAAATCTTAACATGAGATAGTTCGTCTACTCGTTTGTGGGTTTTAATCATAAATAAAAATTATATAAATTACATCTGTAATTTATTGTAAATTACACATAAATTGATTAATGTAAACCTACGCTAGTTCCCAATAACTCTGACATTGTGAATATTTTAATCCCCGCTGAATTAAATTTTCACTGTAAGGTAAGGTAGGTAAGGAATTAAATTGGGACTGTGGACAGCCACGGAACTACGTGGATACCTATTGTTTATGTACAGGATTAGTTCCGTCAGTTTTGGAAGCTTTCTAGTTTGAGGGAACGGAGGAGGTGTTGACAACACAGAGAACATAATGAAGTCTGATGGATTAATTGGCAGGCACAAGGTTTAAGTCGTATCCAGCGAAGTCCATATTAAAATCACAGGTTAAAAGCAAGCTGGTTACAATTTCGTAATAATTTTGTATGAATTTTATAAATTGATCAATTTCCTGTTATGCTTGAAACACGTTACTTTCACTATCAGGTTAAGCCAAAACTATTCTTCATTAATTATATCGTACGCCGATGGTCCATGAAATAGTTTCCTGTAATAAATATACAGTTTTGTATACACCTGATCATAACGTCACCTAAAGAGTCTATCGTACCTATGAAGCCCTCTCAGGAAGAAATAATATTGTTTAAAGAGGTTGTTCCTTAAGTAATCAAATTGTTTTGTAATTATATGATCACTATTATACACAAGGCGATTATTATGGACATTATTATATGATTCATTTTGAAATGAATATTTTGATTTATTTTTGCTGAAAAATTATCTACCTGTTAATTGCATCTTGTACCATGTAATCATGTTAACATCCATGGACTAATTAACTTAACTTTGAGAATCTAAATAATAAATAATAACTCCTCCTAAAATCATAGCGGAATAATAACATAATTACATACTGAATTCAGGTTATTATATTACAAATTAATTATGGCCCTTTGAATAATAATAGAAAATCAAATTATCTTAATAGCTTTAAATACGGAACCTTCAGAGTATACTGAGATTTTGAAATAATAATTTGTTACGTGATTGCAGTTACATTTTATAGATTTTTCTGCGATGTAAAAAGTGGTGTTAAGTTCACGAAACCAAATCGAAGCACTTGCGGTCAATTACGAATGGAGTAAAGAAGAGTCTCCTGAGCACTACAGCGGAAATGTGTCAATTCCTTCAATCAAACGTCATTTTTGATGATTTTAATGAGTGATACAAAATTATTGAAGGCATATAAGATAAGATAATTTATAAATTACGATTGGTTATTTTTTTTTGGTATAGGTTTATAACAACGGTTGTAATATTCGGTGTGAAGGTACACGAAATAACCCAGTAATAAATGTGTGACTAACGTCGATGTATTGTTAATAATAATAATAAATGATAAATAAACACACTCACACCCCCGCACTAGGATTCCCTGTATTGCGGGTGGCGGGGACAAACACAAATATGACATTACAAACACTCATGACCCGAAAACCAAACATTTATCTGTTTAAATGTTTGCGCCGGCCGGGAATCGAACCCGGGACCCATCGCTCGGCAGGCAGGGTCACTACCACTTTGCAGTATTTTAAATATTTGCTTTATTTTAAAACTGATAATACTTTTTGATTCGACATCAGAGTAGGTCTGTTCAAGGCGTCATTCAAGCTATGATATATTTTTTCTAACAATATTAGATTAGCTTAACAAAACGTGATGACTTACCGATAAGAATCGCGGAATCATTGCCGGGTAAAGTAGACATTTATGTGACACTAGTTCGTTATTGTGGTTCGGTTATTTAAAATTATACGTGTAGAACGGTGTCAGTAACTGAATGTTTGATAACATCTATTACAAGGCAAGATATTAGCTTAATAGTTTGTGTTATAAAAATAATGTTGGTGTGAAAATTACTCATATGCAACACTTATTATATGCCTTTAAAATTACATAGTACATGCAATAGTATTTCTATGTGTAAGTAATACACACATACATACATACAGGGAAGAGGGAGGCCTGTGGGGAAAGAAACATCATAACTGCCGGCGTGAGATTTGTCTATATTCAGTTAAGAAAAATCGCTAAACGACGCTTTTTTTTTAAAACATGTTGGTGAATATTGTGGTGTTGCAGACTTCCATGAAAAATACAAATAAATATTTACCTTCTGATGGTTTGTTTGATCATTTGTGAGTGATTAACTTAAACAAACTCAATCTTGCAAACCAAACTTTGTACATATACAAAAATAAAGTTAAACCTTGGCTACTCCAAGCAACATATAAAGATACTGAAAATTTGCTTTACAGTATTGTTTAGACTAGAACAATTAACAACCTTTGATAATTATAGAGTCACACACACACACACACACACACAAAAGCGTGCACGCATGTGCGCATATATATTCACAAACACACACTTTTGTAAGTTTGAGCAATTTTTAATTTATATATATATATAATTTTATTGTTGTTTTACTTATAACGAGTGGGATGAATCTAGTTACCCACAACACAGGGAATCCTAGTGTGGGAGCTAGAAACCAAAAGTTTTGTTAAAAAAGAAAATCAATAAATATTTTTTCATTTTCATTATCACAATGGCTAACTTCAACCAATCTAAAATGAGACTTTATTCTTATTTGAATTTGACAATGTTTTGCTACCTAAGAACAAAAATGGACCATCTCATTTGTTAATAAGAGTTCAGTAGAATATGTAATAATAGCAGATACCACTACACCCGCATTTGAACTATACAATAAACTTATTATCGAAATAACAAAATGGACGCAGAGCCCTGCAATATTCATGAGTGCTTTCACTTGAAGGGTGGTAGTTGAATAGGTAAAACAAAAGACTTTAGCATTCCATTGAACTGTACAAAGCGTAGTCTCCTAAACGGAGGAAGGTGACGTCAATGCCTTGTTCATTGATTAACGGGACATACCATGGATAGTGAAAGAGTGGGTGGAACTCCCAAAGAACAAAGCTCCTTTCCTTTGTCGTTGCCTCTTCCACTAATCAAAAGGTCGTACCACGAACAGAAGACGTTAGCTTGAACTCAAAGTATACAGACTCTTACCCTTCTAAATGTAACAATAATAAATATTGAAATTATTCAACCACTATTGCTACATTTTTGGATTAGAGCATATCCATGGGCAGGAGAGGTAGACTTAAATTCTAAGAGCATTTTTAAACCCTAAGGTAATACTCATATAATAAATATATATTTTTTTTTATGATAATAGCCGACAAACGAGCAGACGAGCCACCTGATGGTAAGCGGTCATCGTCGCCCATAGACATCAGCAAGACCAAAGGTATCACTGATGCGTTGTCGGCCAGGAAATTAGAAGGTAAAAAGAAGGTAGGTACTGGTTCTCAAGCCCCCAGCCGGAACACGACGAGTCGTTTGGCGGTTGACTCAAGCAGGAGGGTGGTAGCTAACCAGGCAGGCTTCACGAAAAGATAATAATACCAATAATAATATTAACGAC